>JMSH01000093.1:0-89401 GCA_000712465.1 Huntiella moniliformis
ATATCAGACGGTATGCACGGGGACTCGAGCGGGGGCGTTTCGGCTTTGGAATGACGACGAGGTTTGCTTGCTTGAAAATCTTGGGGTGGAAACTGTTCTCGAGACACATGTTGTACAATTTCGTGATGGTGTCACCGAGAGGCTCCCATGCCCGTTTCCAGACGTCGTTCATTATTCCGTCAGAACCCGGGGCAGTGTTTCTGGGGCGCCAGATAGCTGATTTGACTTCATTCTTGGACAGCTCCGGCCACTCTCTTGCTGCGGGGTTGGGCTCTCTGTGTGGGCGGACTTCTGGCACATGAGGTTTCGTGTGGGTGTCCAGCAGGAGACTCACTGATTCCGCAGTGCTTTTGGTTTCGGTATCGTCGGGCCTTTTCAGGAGAGGGATCTTGCGATTGGGTTTCGGTTGTCCCCAAGACAAAGCGCGATAGACGTCTTTAGGCTCTTTCAGGTCTTTCACAATCTTCGTCATGATGGCGGACTTAGCTCTCTTCACTACAAAGCGCATGCTCCATATCGCTTTGACGAGTCTGGCTTTGTTGGTCTCATGAGGGCTCTCGTTGTGGGCGGTGCGTGCTTCCCGCATGCGGGCGTTCTGATCTCGGCACTCATCGTTCCACCAGGGTTTGAGTGCGATATTGGATACGGTCTTGGGGGTAGACGCTTCCAGCGCCTTTTCTACTACCATCATCAACTCATGGGCCAAACTCTCAGTTTTCTCAATGTCGGTGTCTTCAGTGTCTAGTAACTGGTTGAGGCGGCCTACGTTTCTCTTGCACTCCGCGACGAAGCTGTCGATATCCATTCTCCCCAAACGCCACTTCGTCTCAGGCTTTTTGCGAGTGGCCTTAACTCCGAGTCTGATCTCAACGATTTCATGGTCGCTGATGCTGCCTTCAACAATCTTTACTTCAGGCTTCCACTTCTCTATCGTTTCCGGTGGGGCGACGCATTGGGAGTGTCGGGGCGTAAGTTGCGGTACAGCGGTAAGGCCGTCGCTGGATTCCCTCGGGACAAGGCAATGGGGCTTCCTATGGAGAACCAAATTACCCCGCCGAGAGACATAGTAACTTCGAAATCGTTACTCATACTATGGTAATAGAGATTTTCGGGTCTTCCTTTTATAATGAAAGACCGGTTGTCATGAAAATGTCCAGAAAGTGGTAGAACGGGAGAGTGCTAATGAGAATGTTCATGGCGCAACAGTCGGAATTCTTTTGTGCTTTGACAGGCTACTTTGAATTTGTGTAGTTCATCGTAGACACAAATGAAATTGTAATCTGAATCGGGTAACACTCTGGACAGGCGAGATTGTCAGTTCCCCAAGGGCTTTAGCCTCGTGGACGTTCCAAGTCATCAAGCTAAACTCAAGAGTGAGGCTTGATTCACCAGCTTTCTGGGCTCTTTGTCCAAGCTGGGAAAACCAGTTTTGTCGTGCGGACTACGACACAGGTTTGTTTAAATCCCATTCACTCTCGGCATTATGATCTAGGGGGGTTGGTTAGTACCATAGTGAAGGATATCATGGAAATGTTGAATGACATACTGTTATCTAGTGAAAGGAACAATCATAAAGTAAAAGACCCCAATAACTACTTGGTGAGCACGTATGTCGGTGTAATTCAAACTGAGAGTTGAAGTGTTTGATGACAGAGTGTTGATTGAAAATGGGTTGTTCGAGATCATCTTCCCCAAATACTGCGTATTAAAGAATATCATCGGGACATCAGATAAGTATCAAAGCCCCCGCAACGTTTGCGCCAAGCGTCAAACGGCGGGGGGTAGAGAGTGACTTGGTAAAAGTGAACTGGGTTTTCAACAAATTTGATTGATTCTACTGTGATATCAAATAAAAAAAATGTCTAAATTTCCCATAACTAGAAACAGAGGCGAGGCAACGTGGTTTATGTATTGTATCGCCGGTAGGGAGAGACAGATGTGAAATGGTGGCATAATGTGGGGCAGCGCACAGTAGGTTGCTTTAGTGATGAACTGATTCCATGTCACTAGGGATACAATTCTACACAAATAGCCAAGTGGAATCGACGTGGCGACAGCTAACATGTTTTATATAATGACTTAAACAGCACTGATCACCGCCTTGATACCATTGTCGTTAATCATATCCAACGTGTAACACGTGTGATACAACCCTAGTGTATGTGTAGACAGGGTTAAATCGGGTAAACTATGGAAGTCATGCGTCTCCAATTGCATGATGCAGCAGTAATGGCGTCGTCGCAATGATAGGATATATTCGGTAGAATCCAATTAATTGCACACCACTCCACTTCATTTTCCTCTCTGCATCACCAATATGGCGTCTAAAGAGGCAGCTAAGGCTGTCGCTAACGGTGTGGTTGATATTTCCAAGGTTAGCTTCCCATCGCAATTGTGTGGAGCATCGCAGAAACTAGCTCATTATCAGGCCCTCACCTGGCCCCGCAACATGCATACCACTATTCAATCAACTAACACCTAACGTCTTGAATCCAGAAATACACCCTCCAATCCACCGGAGTCTGGGAAGTCCTCCGCCGCTTCCTCTCCCTCGATGCAAACCGCTCCAACGGTGTCCCTCTTAACCCCCTCAACCGTCTTCCCGCCCCAGGTTCAATCGACCCCAAAAGCTACCGCGACCCCGTAACCTATCCTGCCGGCGACATCGCAGGAAACCCCTACTGGAAGCGCGACCACCGCCGTGCGTACCCAAGACGATCGGTGTTCACGCAGGGCGATGTAGTGGGGTTTTTGGCGGCAGGAGAGGTCAAGAAGGCGGTGACTGATGGGAAGGAGATCACGGTGGCGGATATGCAGATTGTAGAGCAGGAGAAGGGGAAGAGAGAGGGAGTTGCCGGGTGGTTGGTTGAGCCGAAGAGGGTTGAGGGGGCAGTTGAGGGGTTTTTTGTAGGTGGGTTGCCGCCGACGCCGAGTGGCTTGCGGTTGGAGGGGGAAGCGTGGGGGACGTATAAGTATAAGATTGGCGAGGCTTCATACCCCGACAGGTAAGTCGTATAACGGGCATAAGAAGATGCAATGAACAAGGAAATACTAACTCTCATATAGATACCAGGTTCGGTCTTTCCAGTAGACACACGACCTCGAGTTCAGATGTGATCCAGTCACATTGCAATCACAGACAACAAACCAGCAAACAGACACAGAACACCAACAGATGGTCAGATAGTTACAGAATCAAACCATATTATCATTGATCAAACCCGCAATTCCCAAACCCCAAACTCCAAAACGCCATCCCAAAAACCCCATTTCCCATTCTCACAAAGCCTTCCCCTTCTCCCGTTCTGCCAACATCCTCTCCACAATCTTCGCCTTCCCCTGAGCCCTCTTGAACCGATCATCAAAGTCATTAACCGCCTCATCCACATTCTCCGTCGAAAGCGTCTCCGTCTCCATTAAATCCCACAACGCAACCACATTCTTTTCCAACCGTGCATTCGTTTTGATCCCGGGGAGTTTCTTCTCTGCATTGTTAGAGGTAGAAGCGCCTCCTAGGCGGTTCCCGAGGACAACGGCCTTGCTGAAGAGTCGGCCGGACTCGAGGAATTTATCGAAGCCTTTGGCCATGCCGAAGGTGCGGCCTTCCACTTTTCCCGCGCGGAGACCGTCCGAGTGGCCTTCATCGTAAGCTTTTTCGTATATGGAATCTTCCAAAGAGAAGGTCCCTTCAAAGAGGTCATCTATTTCGGTCGTCATCTTGAGAATGTGATATGTGAAAAATGAAATTTGATTATTCTTTCTGTATTACAAATGTGCCTTTGATATTTTCAGCGGGGAAATATACCAGGATTTAAAGTGGTTTTCCTTCAATTGAGCCCTAACCCTCAAATACCATCTATTTCATAACGAAACCGCCGTTGGCGCAAATAGTTTGTCCAGTACACCACCCAGCGTCCTCAGTGCAAAGCATACCTACAATGCCGCCAATCTCCTTAGTATAAGCTGGTCTGCCACCCGCGTTCTCGGCATACGCAATAACATCGGGTGCATCGACACCTTCCCGGGCAACCATAAGTGGCGTCGTCTGGATGAAGGGTCGGATGGCAGTCTTGAATTCCTCCGTGTTACTCTCATACAAAGGACCCTCAACTGGGCCCGGGTTAACAGAGTTCACCGTGGCTCTCTCGGCTAGTTCACGTGCCCAAGTCCGCGTCATGGCCTCAACAGCGGCTTTAGTTCCGCCATAGACACTCTGTCCAACGAACCCCGCAGACGAAGAAACAGAGGAGAGATTAACGATGCGCCCGGAGCGATCAGTTGGAAGGTACTCCTGCGCCGCTTGCACGAGCAACAACGGACCCAACACATTCGTTGCATACGTCGCATGGAAGTCCTCGGTGGTAATATTCTCAATGCGATCGTTCAATGCAATCCCGGCATTGTTGATCAAGATGTCAACCCGGAAGGGTCCGGGTCCGGCATGCGCGGCTTTGGCGGCGGCAACTAGAGCGGCGGGGCCGGAGGTGATAGAGAGGTCGGCTTGGCAGGTTCCGACGGTTACGTTGTAGGTTTTAGATAGGTGGGCGGCGAGGATTTTGGAGGGTTCGGCGGAGTTGGGACTGGTGTAGCCGAGGAAGAGGTTGGCGCCCTTTGAGGCGAGGTTCTCTGCGATAGCGGCACCGATGCCTAGCGGGGTTTTGTTAGGATGTAGTTTAGGTTTTCGATTTGGGTTTCTTTGTATGTACCTCTAGAGCCACCGGTAATGATGGCAAACTTTCCTTCAAGTTGGCGGGTCATGGTGTAAGTCGCGGGTGTATAAATGGGATGATGAATATCTACACGATCTCCAAAGAGACGTCTTCTTGCCTCTTTATATACCCATAAGTTTCCATAAGCAAGACCGTTTACCATGCGTGGTTACTAATTTACCCCCACAACACGCCGTATTACGCACCTTCCTGACATAATGTTACGTCCGGTTATGAGCCGCTTCTCATAGCCGCACCTATCGCATGGTCCGATGTGCTTGGGGTTCAGGGTTTATCTAAGCGACGGGCGATCCAACATGGGGAACAAAGACGAGGGTACAATCTGAATAAAAACAGTGGAATTAGTATTAACAGCTTCAACAATTCTTCATTATTACAGTGAAGAAATCTGCAGATATCATCAATTGAATTAATCTGCCATTGAATTGTCAAAATGGATCAGATTGGTTATCCTGGAAATGTCTTGAATGGTGGTTAAATCCCCCGTCAAAACCAGTGACAAGCGTAAACCAGACCACCAATTAAGCACCCCACTAAACCCCCGCCAAATTTGCAACCCACGTATAACCACCACAACGTCATCACCATCACCACCAGCGCCATCCAAACCACCCACCAACCCCCCACAGACATCACCAAAAATGGATATCCGCGTAATCCGCGTCTCCGACGTCCCCCTCATCCAACACGCCAATGTCGAAAACCTTCCCGAGAACTACTTCCTAAAATACCACCTCTACCACGCCCTATCGTGGCCACAACTCTCCTTCGTCGCCGTCGATGTCTCGTCCCCCCCGAAATCCCCCTATGACTACCCCAAGATCGTAGGCTACGTCCTCGCCAAAATGGACGAGGAGATGACCGATGGTATTAAGCATGGCCATATCACCTCTCTCTCCGTCATGCGCACCCACCGTCGTCTCGGTATCGCTGAGAAGCTGATGCGCCAGAGTCGTGAGTTTTCCCATTTTCCCGAAACTAATTAACGTTTTCTCGTGGCTAACAATGTCTTTGTCATAAATAGAAAAGGCTATGGTTGAGACCTTTGACGCTAAGTACGTTTCTCTCCACGTCCGTATCTCGAATAAGGCCGCGAACCACCTGTACCGCGAAACTCTCGGCTTTCAAACCCATAAGCTTGAGGCCAAGTACTACGCTGATGGCGAGGATGCTTATGACATGCGTCTTGACCTTGGATCCATCCTAAAACAGGTTACTTCGGAGATTAAGGAGGAATACGAGGACGACGGTGAACCAGTAGGTTCTCTTGGTGGTGTCAAGTCGAATGCTGAGGGTAAGAAGATGGCTGAAGCTGATGCGGCGAAGAAGGCTTAAAATAATCTTGTTCTTTGCTACCAAGAGTTTCACAAGTGTTTTTATAGAAGATAATGAAGAAACATTCAAAACTCATCAATTTTTGTGTGGCCGCGGCTCCTGGCAAAGCGCCGTCTATCAATGCTACAACAATGGATCCCAGGTAAACGCCAAACTTCCATCTCAAGACATATAATTGTTCAACTTCGATGCGGTAGATATCCAACTGTACAAGACAGTAGGCATCACAACCCACAATCATATGGAACACATGTCGAGATAAACCCAAGACAAACAAAAAACAAGAACCAAACTAAAAAAACAAACTAAAAGAAATGCAATGCTTTTGTCATCACTCCCAATTTTTAAGCACCTTTGCATCTCGATTGAGCCTACTAGGCGTTTAATCATCCTGAAGATAGAACTCAACATCCTCGGCCTTGTAGTGCTCCATAATAAGACTCGAGAGCTGGTACTGGCAGTGGGTGCCCCTACAATACATTGTTAGTTGCAGTTAAAGGAATGAAGCAAACAATCACACAGGACTTACAAGTTGCTGATATACATGTCAATCAGATCAGCCGAAATAACCTCCGTCAATGGCTGGCTGACGAAAATGTTCTGGGTCACCAAATCACCATCCTCAAAGGCCAAGGCAGTAGACGGGTCATGCCACTCAACAAGCGCATCCTCGTCAAAGGGACTGTCGGGGCAAAGCTGGTAGATACCAGCAAGAACAACTACTGGGCGACCATTCGTACGCGCCGCCAGAGCAACAGCACCAGCGCCAGACTGCAGGATAACATCGCCATTGGCCAAAACGGACCGGGCGCCGAGAATCACGCGGGTCACCAGCGACATGTAGGTGCTCATACCAGATGCCATGACATTGATGGCAGTAACGCCAGCCTTCTTAAGCTCCTTGTGGAAGCTCTCGTAAGGCGCATGCTGCTTCGCCTTGTCAAATACGCTGTGCGTCCGGCTCTCATATCCGCGGTTTCCGGCCTTGCAGACGATCAACACGGTGAACTTGCGTTTTGAAGCAGCCTTCAACAGGAAGCGCTGCACAACGCTCGATGGCTCGTGAACCAGCACAAACTCTCCAGGGCGAATCTGGGCCTCGGCGAAACTGGCAATCTGCTCGGCGACCTGCTCAATCTCATCCTTCATCTCCTCAATGGCGTTCATAACCTCCGACCGAAGAGAGTCCATCCGAGCGGTTCTATTAATAGCGTGCGGGGTACGGGGGGTCAGAGTACCGGGGGTCCGGTTAGGGCTGACGAAAGCAGAGCCAGCTGGTGAGCCGGACAGAATGTTGAACAGAGACTTTGGTGTGCTGAATGAGCTGATGGCTGACATGGTGGGCTGGCGCATCAATCTGGGAGGGGCAATGCCGCTACTGCTCCAGTCGGCCGACGCAAAGCTAGCGATTTCGGGTTGGCAGGGGCTCTGAGGGGCACTGGTGTCGGACTCGCTGAGTCCATCGTTGTCACGATCCTCGTTGGCCTCGTCACGGATGAGGCTCAACACACGACGGACAATGTTGGCAATGACGTGCTCTTTTGGCAGAGCCTCAGTGAGGCGTCTACCGACACGGCATACCTCGTCGACCAGCTGATCCTCGGTATTCCACTTCGAGTACTTGACAACCTGGTAAAGGAGATGCGAGGTAGCAATAGCGCAATCTTTTTGGCCGGTAATCTGTCGTCTCTTCAAGAGACTGTTTACGTTATCTTGTGTTAGACCATGCGACAAGTTCTACAGATTTCAGGCTCTGGTGACGATATTCAACTTACGAGGTCAAGGCCTGAATACTGCCCTCGTGCGGGTTTGAGTTGACATAGCGAATGAACCTGTTCAGGGGGGGCATCTGCCCACTAACGGCGACGGAAGACATGGCGATCGGGAATACAAATGTTGTGCGTTTGATTGTGGATCCAAGCAGATGCCGGGTTTGTTGAGTCGAATCGTTCTTTAAGGTGCTGTTTGTAAATGTACAAAGGGCCCTCAAAAATAGATGAGATCAAGCAAGCAACGGATACCAAGACAAAAACAAAGACTTCACAAAGAGATGGTTCTCTTGTCTAAAGTGTTTGCGCCGGGCGATTGCAAAGAGTTTCGTGAAAGCTGAGTCGATGACGTCGTTGACGGGGTCGTGCGATCTCGCTGTTTGAGAAGAGCAGAAGAAGGAAAATTGAAAGGGTAGATGGATAAAATTTCTAACGTATGTAACTATAGATAGTTCTCAAAGGATATTGACAATTATTTTTCTAAAAAAATTTAGTATGTATCGATCGAGGTAGATAAATTGACAGTCAGCTTCAGTAGGCACAAAATACCTTGAATCTGGTGGTGCACTTTGCAGGTGAGTCAAAGTTGCCTATTCCTTCCATCATCCAAGTAAATGGTAAACCGTCAATTCCCCCGATTGGGAAAGATAGCACCCCACTATAGCGTCATGTCCACTGACTGCCAGGCCAGGTCTGGACCCATTTTGTAGCTAACTTTGTACTAAATAAGGCTTTGCCCTGTGTGGATACCCGAATGTAGGACTCTCTGATTTCAGGGTTACGGCTTGCATGTGGGAAACCCTACCAATGTTGTTTGCATTTCACATGTCAAATTGATAGAGAATCGTTTGCGATTGTGCTCACTGAAAAAAGTGTTAGCATGCTATAGAGTATAGAGATCACATGTATACAGTTTATAACAACGTCGGGGTACTTGGACCTTTTAGTGGGGTTCAATTCATCATCTAATCACCGCAGAGTACTGGACCTCGTGGGGGTGATCCCTCCGGCGGCTCCAGAACAGATAAAGAACTACGTTACAATAAGGTTACATGAGGAACTTGATGTCTTCAACCACTCAAGCGAGAGCCACTTAGAAATGACCTCTCGGGAAATGTATGGGCAAGAGGTGGATATTCACGAATCACGATGAAAACTGATCGCAACCCTATATGTGAATAATGAGCTCTTGGTCAACAAGACATAGCATGGAATACGTAGTTAATGTCCAAGACAAGATGATATAGCTCGGTTGTTACATTCCAGCGTGAACTTTATCAGTTGGCAAACATCATGTCTTTCAGAGGAATCCCATCGATTGTTATGCGAATACGTGCCTCAACCATTCCGAGCGGGATTGTCAATATGCCCCACCTGACTTTCATGTCACACTACGACAATTGCAAGTGTAAAACTTGGTCTCTTGATGAGATACCCATAATAACTGTAGATGGATATAGCGTAAAACATCTTATAAGTTTCTATGAATTAAACATTAACTATATTTTTAGCCAGCGGCGCATCGCCACATCGTCAATCTGACATTTTTATCCTCGATTTTGTTGAATCGTTGTCTCTGGCTTCTAGAACCCAACCATGCAATTTACAGGCCAAGCAACCCCAAAATTGAGTTACTAGCGTCTGTGCTTGATGGCTGTGCCAAAAGCTATGCACCACCACCAACTTTGTTGTGAATTGTTCTGTTGTGTGCCATACAAATGTTGACGGTTCGCAAACTCCATACATCACGTTACGACACTTTTTTCGACCTCATCCTCTGGAATAATTGGTCTGCCTTTGCTGCAATCTTGATTGTATTGTCCGCTGGGTTTGTCACCAGAACCGTTTTCTAGCTTGTGCTCATCGACCTTGGCCATCGTTTTCTGGCCATTATCATATCAACTTCATTGTTGGTGATTGGTTTGTCGCCTCATTCGCACACAACTTCGACTCGACCAACCATTTTACTGTTCGACACGTTGTTGTTCGCCGCCTCTCTTTACAAGTCTGGCCCTTCCAAAGGTCGTCTACATCTAATATATCGAACTATCCACCCTTAATACCCGGCTCTGCATTGTTAGCAGCCACACCTTAATCTATATCATAATATATTGGCCTGTTTACTTACTGGTCCGGCTTTTCGTTTCGGCTCTTTTTATCACGAGTCCCCGTGTATATCGTCAACATTCGCATCCCACGTCTTGAGCGCATCGACGATACAATTGCACCTACACTATTTCGTGTTCATATTTCTGCATTAGAGGCGGCCTACAAGATTTAGTCCAGTACTTGTATAGTCGCAAGTCGATCCTCCACGACCACCCATCGTCAACCACCAAATCTCTGCCCCTGTACAGCAAGCGAAAACGACATAATAACCGCCAATCAATACCATCATACAACTGAAAACGTTCTAAACTACCAATCTGTCGCTTGTTTGGGGACGGTCAACATTGGTATTCACAACTGTGCGAGTTCCCCACCGAGGGCTGCTCATCATGAACTCTCTCAACATAATTTCGTCCCGCGTCTCGCCGCAAAATTCGCCCACACCCTCACGTACAAATTCATGTCGCTCGCTCGCCCAACTCCAACGTTCATTCGATAATACCGAGAATCAGAGTACACACGATGATACGGCTGGTTTAGACCAGTCCGCCACGCCAACGCCTGGCGAGATCCCATTAGAAGACCCCGAAACTATATCAAAGCTGGCGCATGGCTCCAACCCGCTCATGGAACACGACAATGTACACAAATCTTCAGAAAAGACCCCTCTTTTAGCTGGTCAGTCTAAGCCCAGCCCAAACGGCAATGGAATGGCCTCTATATCACAGCGCATTTATTCTACCATCATAGCTACTGCGAGATGTGTGCTTTATGTTCTGGCGTGGCCTTTTACATTCGTTATTGGTCTGTTCTACGACGACGATGGGAATTTTAGATGGATGCTCCCTCCTCGCAAGTTACTGGCGACACTAGGTTTGCTTCGTGTATCGAAGAGCAGCAAACCCAAGACGCACGACAAGGAAAAGCCAAAATCTGGCCATACTAAGGGTAAACGGAGAGGAACGACTTCTGCTGGAAGCAAACGGAATTCTACAATTGGCGCATCTGATTCAGATAGCTACTCACCCAAGAAGTCCTCAAGGGGATCTCGCGACTTATCCGATGCATCAACGCCCACACGTTCCATCCGTATTAAGGTTCAGACGAGCGATGAAGCACTTAAAGAGCGCCGTCATAGAAAGACATCATCAGTTGCCCGGGTTCGCGGTGAAGGAATGGCTTCTGATAGCATTTCGGCTCAGATCAAGTCACCAACTTCACCTGCAAGTGCCATCACCAAGTATCCACGGGCTCCAGCACCGCCAAGACCACTAATCCCTCGCCGCCAACCGTCATATCTCAACTTTGAGGGGACGCCATCCGATCACCAAAAGACACTTATTCTGGATCTAGATGAGACGCTTATTCATAGTATGTCCAAAGGAAACAGACTTGGAACTGGCCACATGGTGGAGGTTCGGTTGAATACGGCATTTGTTGGCCAGGGCGGCCAAACAGCCCTTGGGCCGCAGCATCCTATCTTGTACTATGTGCACAAGCGACCATACTGCGACGACTTTTTAAGGAGGGTATGTACTTCATATTGTGGAGTTACATTATGCATATACGATGACTAACATTGTGACTGTGTTTCACCGTGATAGGTTAGCAAGTGGTACAAGCTAGTGGTATTCACTGCATCTGTACAGGAATACGCGGATCCCGTGATCGACTGGCTCGAAACGGATCGCAAGTACTTTGCTGCACGGTACTACCGCCAACACTGCACATATAGACAGGGTGCATTCATCAAAGACTTGAGCACGGTAGAGCCCGACCTAAGCAAGGTCGTTATTCTGGATAACAGCCCACTGAGTTATATGTTCCACCCAGGTAAGTTCATACCATATTGTATATAGTGTTGTGTTGGATGTGTTGTTAACAAAAATCCATAGACAACGCTATTCCAATTTCTGGGTGGATTAGTGACCCAACGGATTACGATCTCTTGCACCTGGTCCCGTTGTTAGAGGGTCTCCAGTATGTGTCAGACGTGCGGGCTTTACTAGCGCTGCGTGGAGGGGAAGATGGCCAGCATTCAACTTAAGAGTTGTCTGTAGCCCGATGTCCGTTTGGTCTTTTGTTTTGATACCTTGTTTATGATTACGTTGATGTGTTATGCTGTACTGGTAGTGTCTTTAGTGTCCATATTTGACATTGGGACGTGAAACAGTCATGTCCCTGATGCCCTAGAGTCCTGGTAACTGATTCCCTTATTCCATAGTGTCTGTAGACTTCTATGTAAGCTACAGATGTTTACATGTATGCATCGCCTTATAGATTTGAAGTCCACTCTCTTGACTCATTTTACTCATACTTCTCATTTGTGACTTGACTATGTCTTTCAACAACGGGAACCTGCATGTAGGGCGCCCTGATTACCTAGTGGCTTTCATAATGACGCACGCGGCATTTATATGTGCGCCTGAATACGGACCCGAACAAACCTTGGAGACGGAGACAGAAGCCGGATTAATGACATCATAAAAGTGGAAATTGTCTTACATGTGGAAATGGGGTTAGGGTTCAATGAAGACGGAAGCGGAAGCGGAAACGAAAAGCTTGGTATTTACATATGATTGCAGATGGAGATAGACTGACTCGTGCTGATGTGACTATGCAACGTGGGTATGGGCTGATTCTCACAGTTGTGCTTTGCAACAAAAAGGGTATTTAGGGCTCTAAAGGCGGGATGGATCTGCAGTAAGGGAGGACCAAAAGTAGAAGACGGGTGATGAGAACCCATTTTTTGGGATTTTGGTCACTGTGGAGGTGGATATAATGTCTCAGATGAGGATATATTGGGAGGGGATATACTAATGACTGTGTATTTTAGAGGGGATTGTAAGTTGCGGGGTGATTTGGGAGTTATGCGAGTTCGAGGGAGGGGTTAATAGTGCCGTGTTTTGTGGAGATTGTTGAATTGTATGCATGTATGTTGATCACGGTATAAATTGTTACGTAGTTTGAACTGTTATTAATGACGCTGTTGCCTCCATAGAACCAGGGCCAGTACAAGACGGGACGGCTTATAAAATTGGGGTTTAGTAATATATGTACAGTTCTAGGGATTTACCACGCTGCGTAAATATAGACAACCACTATTCATCACGCCTGAAAACACCACTAACAAAGACGTCCCAAAACGGTAATACACCTGTATCTCCCTTCCCGGCATCCAGCCGCCTTCCATCCTACGCTGCGCCCTACATTCACAACGGCAGGTGCACTATCCTAAAAGACCAGTTCCGTTCCGCATAAGGAAAACCGGCTATGCTCGCTATTACCTGAGGATATGTAGGGAGCTAACCTAGGTGGCTTCCGCGCGGGGAAGAGGCCTATAAAGAGAGTGGCAATGGCTGGCGGGGTGAAGGTTGTTGTTTCTTCCTTTTTGTATCTTGTCTTTCTTGAACGTCTTTATTTTCATTTCTGAATCTTCGGTATCCTCAATTCCACTCTAACCACCTTCATCACACATCGTCAAAATGGTTCTCACTAACAGCTTCGTTCCCGTTCTCCACTGTAAGTGCCCCTTCAATGACTCCCACAACGACATAACTAACAGCATCTCTCTTTACTCGTAGCCGGTTTCCCCAAGGTGAAGCCCTCGGCTATCCTTTTAGGTACCGTATTCAACCACGCTACCGAACTCGCTGTTCTTTCCCCCATCTTCGGTGAAACATACCGTCGGGCCAAGGCCTCCAACACCAAGGAGGAGTTCCTTCGCTCCAAGGAGGCTTCCGGTGCCGCTCTCTCGTACTCTTCCTCTCTCATCGGCTCGGCTCTTCAGAGCTACGGTGTTGGTGCCCTGATTAATGCCACCGGTACCCTTTCTTACAAGGGTGCTGCTTACCTTGGTGGTCTTGTTTTCCTGGCTACCTCAGCTCCCGGTGTAAGTTAACTAGGACTATATTGTTTGACTATCACTTTGGTACTAACCGTTGCACTTTCCATAGTACATCTCTCAAATCTTCGCCGAGCGCCGTCCTCTGGACACCATCGGTGTCTCGGTTGCTGCTAAGTTGATTGAGACTCTTGGTCTCTCACTCCTCCTCACTTGGTGGGGTACCCGTGGTGACCCTCTTGATAGCTTCCTCCACTAGATATCTATCTCATGTAGCGAACGGTAAATCTCGATTTAACAGTGTCGAGTTCATAGAGAACGAGTTGCGGTAAGACAGCACTAGTTCTAGCGAATCTAAGTTTGGTTATTCCTATTAAAACATTATTTTTCATCGTGCTGTAAATGTTATGTAGCACAAGGCTGAACTTTTGGGGTATTACACTTATAGCATCTGAGGCTAGTCCGGTTGTTCAGACGACATGTCTTTAATATTCAATAATTCACACATAAGACATAAAACATAACGAAAACATTGAAAGCGACAGTACTCTGAATTTAAAAGACTATCATCTCGTGCATATGCCCATAATGCTGAACAAGATCAAATATCAAATGCCCAAAACGCCAAATATTCCAAGGGTCGAGTCTAGGAAGATAACAAAAAGGATTCCAAAGTACACGGACTGATTTTGTAACGAGGGGAAGGGGGGATAGAACAGGTGCGGCAAGGGAAGCCTGGACTGTGTACCAAACTGGACCCAAGTCCAGAACGAGGGAGCGCAAATTTGCAACAGAGAAAAGAAAAAGAGCGATTACCCCACGGCTACCTTAGACATGAGGATCGAACAGAACAGATGTGGAGATGGGAGTACATGTGTCGCAGCGTCAGGTCATGAGACGACCGCAACAGGTCCCATTTCCAACCTACCTGCCCCGAAGAACCTCATATAACTGGACCCGTAAAGTTAACCAACATACTCCGCTTACCAGAACTGCTGCTTCGCGGCCTCCTTCTGGATGAGCTTAACCAGGCCCTGGTAGACATCAGCGTAGTCCTCACCATCATCCTCCTCCTTCTCCTTGCTCTCGACGGCCTTCTTGCCAGGAGCGCGCTGCTCCATGATCATGACAACCGAGGTAGGTCTCTTAGTCTTGGCAGCAGCACCGAGCTCGGCACGCGAAGACACGAAGATGAAGGGGACGTTGTGGTCCTCGCAGAGCACGGGGATGTGCGAGATTACGTCCATGGGGGAGATGTCCGCGGCGATGATTACAAGGCCGGGGAACGAAGTGTTGGTGGGAGACGCCTCGAGGGACTTGCGGAGGGTCTTGACGACTTCCTTGACACCGCGCTTGAGGGTGTTGTTGCGGGCGGCTGTGGAGCGAAGGGTGTGTTAGTGGGGGGGTTTGGAAATGCGGCGCTGTTGGACGAGGTGGAACTTACCCTTGCGCGTGCCCTTGAGGACCTTCTTCATCACCTTGTCATCGGCCAACGGCACCGCAAAAGGCACCAGGGAAGCCTTCGCGATAACCGGCGCAGCCTCATCATCAACCTCCATGGTAGCCTCAGCGGCAACAGCGACGGGGGTCTCGGTGATCTGTTCCTCAACAGCCTCCTCAAGCTTCTTCTTATCCTTCTTATCCTTCTTCTCCTTCTTTTCCTTCTTCACCTTGGCGACGCCCTCAGCCTCGCTTCTCTTCTTATCCTTCTTCTCCTTCTTGGGCTTCTCGGAGGCCATTGTGTATTGTGGGAGGAGTGGGTGTATTGTAGTTGGGAAAGAATGGGTATAAAACCTAATGAAAAAGAAGGAATCAAAACGATACAGGAAACAATGAAGCAAATGCGATGTGGGTATAGAGGACGGATGGAAAGAGGAAATTCTGCAATGAAGAGAAATTCCACTCTGATGGTTTGATAAAAAGAACACCCTGGGACTTGGTTTTCTGCCGCTGGGGAAAATCGCAGTCGAGAAACTTTTTTTTTTCTGTTATCAAATCTGCGCCAGCGCCCAGATAGGAAGAATGTGGGGCCATGGTTGTGTAATAGACACTAGTGGGGTGAGTTGCACAATAGAGGATAGTAGCATGGGTTGTAACGCATTGACGACTATCCTTTAACGGTTTCCGGTCGCAGCCGGTGATTACTATTCTGGGGTCTTCATTGGCGGGTGGGTTGCACAATCGGTCAGTTGTCACGGAGTCGCATCAAACTTTGCGCCACATGTCCAAAAGTTTGTCGCAAAGAGAATTGCAAACGGATGTGCTCGGAATGTAATTGGAATGATAGCTAGAAAATTAGGGAGTGGTACAATGAGGCTTTTCAGGTTCACAAGTTACAGTGTCACATTCAATTGCGGATGAAAGCGGGTACATGGTGAATCATGCCGGCGCGGGTCTATTTCCACTCCGGAAAATTCCAATTGATATACAAAGTGCCTCAAATAACACAGAACATTCTCTCCATTCGCTCTACAACATCTATACATAAACGTACACAACAAGTTTACTCCTCGCCACCGAACTCAGCGCGACCCTGCTTGGAGTTCAGGTAGTGGTTGCTATGCAAAGTTAGTCTCACTGCCACCCAGTATACACGTAAAAGGCTATAATATCGCAAAATAGCAGTTTCAACATACCGGTGAATGGCCCAGTTCATGGTGTAGTAAGCGAAGGCCAGAGGGGGGGCCCAGTACAGGACCTGGGTAGAGAAACGTCTCCAGACGTTGAAGACGGCATCGTGCATGGCACCGGCGAAGGGGTTCTGGCGGTTAGGAGCCAGACCGTAAGTGACGATACCCTTCTGGTGCTGGGGGGCTGTATTATTACGTGGTGGTTAGTGATTATTCGGCGTAACTGTGCGGAAGGTCGGGAGCGGAAATCGGAGAGCGGTGGTATCGGAGGGGCAATTCATTTCGGAACATTCGGATGAAAAGGCGTGGGTGGTTCAGTCGCGGGTACCGTCGGTTCCAAAAGTCGGTGTGGATAGTCGTCCTGCCACAATGGCTATTCGTGTCGTCGTCAACCTGTTCAATATCGAATATCTCCGCAACTCCGCTTTCCCAACTCCCGTTCGTCCTTTCAACTCAAAACATACAGATGTGACCCCACCATCCCAGGTAGCTATTAACCAGTCAGTACACCATCCTCATCGACACCTCCGGTCCCCAAGCCACCCGACGCGGCCCGGCACGGGACAATCCGGAGGCTCATCACATCCGAATGAAAACATACTGAGAGTGGGTACCAAGCTTAATGTTGGCACCGCCAAGACGAGTCTGAGTAGGCTGCATGGTGGCTATGTGAATGAAACAATCAACGAACAAAAAAAAAACACCAAAAATTATAAACAACGTCAAGTCGTTCAAAAAGTCCAAAGATGCGGTCGAGTGGAATTGGCGCTTTTTTCTCGGCTGTCAGACCTGCCCAAGGCCCTTGAGGAGAAATTGCCCTATTCAACCAATCAGAACCCTCCATTTGCGACCCTTGAGTCGTGCTGGAGTCCCCCATTTCAGGCTTAAATAGCTGACTCAGCCAGGGATCAAAACACCCGTGCTCATCAAGACTGGTATTATTACCCGATGTTGAGCCGCGGACCTCACTGTAGGGTACCTGGGTTACACGGACAGGGGTGGAGACATGTACCAAAAAATAGTGGGGGATGATGCTTGACGACGGCAATCTCACGACGTCACAGCATTTTGAGACTCCAACAACGCCATCAGCACATCCTCACCCGTCGACAAAATCCACACAAAATGGCCCAATTTCTCAACCTCGCCTATAAGATGGCCATCCCGGCCGCTGTTGGTCTTAGCATGGCGCAATCGGCCATGTACGATGTAAAGGGAGGATCTCGCGCGGTCATCTTCGACCGTCTTTCTGGTGTCAAGGAGGATGTTATTAACGAGGGGACGCATTTCCTGGTTCCGTGGGTGCAGAAGGCTGTGATTTTTGATGTGCGGACGAAGCCGCGCAATATTGCGACGACGACTGGGTCGAAGGATTTGCAGATGGTTTCGTTGACGCTGAGAGTCTTGCATCGTCCTGATGTTAAGAATCTTCCTAAGATTTACCAGGTATGAAGTACTCACTAGCGACCAAGCAAGACCCCCCAAAAAACTAACATTTACTCGCGCCCCATAGAACCTCGGTCCCGACTACGACGAGCGTGTCCTCCCCTCCATCGGCAACGAAGTCCTCAAGTCCATCGTCGCGCAATTCGACGCCGCCGAGCTCATCACCCAACGCAGCCAAGTATCCGACCGGATCCGCAACGACCTGACCATCCGTGCCGCCGAATTCAACATTGCCCTTGAAGACGTCTCCATCACACACATGACCTTTGGCCAAGAATTCACCAAGGCTGTTGAGCAAAAGCAAATTGCCCAGCAAGATGCCGAGCGTGCCCGGTTCATTGTTGAAAAGGCTGAGCAGGAACGTCAGGCCAATGTTATTCGTGCGGAGGGTGAGGCGGAGAGTGCTGAGACTATTTCGAGAGCTATTGCGAAGAGTGGTGATGGACTCATTCAGATTCGTAAGATTGAGGCTAGTAAGGAGATTGCGCAGACTTTGGCTAAGAACCCCAATGTGGCTTACCTGCCAACGGGAAAGACTGGCGGTCAGTTCCTGTTGAACGTTGGTAAGGCTTAAATGAGGTTAAGAACGAGAATGTAACAAACGATGGAGAGTGAAGATACCAACGGATGGGGGGAGGAGGACATTTTGTACTATTAGAACAATCCCATACCGCACAAAGACCCAGAACATGACCGGTACAAACTAGCTTTGATCGCTCATTTATGTATAATACAATAAGACATAACACCACTCTAATTACAATGACTTGATGGTTAATCGTCGATGAACTTTTTTACACTGAAAGTAAACTCTATCCAGTCCACTTGTCTATCTTGGCACACAATAAAGCACAACCCGTGTTGTCTATCTAACATTCTTCATAGACAGACGACCCCATCTAAAGACGGTGGGCCCAGCCCAATACCAAACTCCGAATCTTAACCAATCACTCAAACAGACCCCATATAACCAGTACATTCCCGTCGTTACATATTCCTGGGCCCTACAGGCACCTCATCTCTTGGTGTACTTGAAATGTCTACTCCACGCGTCGAACCCCTAAAGCCACGAAATCCTCGTCCTCTCCCCATCGGTGCTGCTCGCGTAGGAAAACGAAACGCCCCGCCTCGGACACTGCGGTCCAATCCTCCTCTCCAGGACCCGCCCCATCCTCTCAGCCCGAAGCCAAATCCACGTCCACTACTTCTTCGCCGAGCAGATCCTAAACCTCTTCCTCGAATAGAAGGACTTTCAAATGATTCTGAAGACTGAGGGCGACTAGATTCATCCGAGGATATAGGCGTATTTTCAGATGAGCTTTCTGCTTCGTTGGTACTTGGTGAAGACGGAACAAACATGACTTTGGACAAATCTAGCTTGCGGAAAAGATGAGCTGGCGTTGGTGGCGTAGTAGGCACCGAAGGTTTTGTTTGACGCGGCGCCTCCTATGATGGGCCTACGCAGACTCCGTCTTTGATTCTCCATCCCCTACTTTGCATGCCTTTCCATTTTTCCTTGATTTTGTATCTCACCAGTTCACCGGCAGCACGAGCATCTTCAGCACTGTCATGGCCCAGACCTTCGCCATTATCCGTTTGGATCTTCCAGTTGAGGAACTTAGCCGAGAGCGCTTTCAGACCATTTCGGATAGGTAATCCTGCACGATGAGGAAAAAGAAGCACTGTGTCAATTAGCTTGGGATGAATGATGCGGGTAACGTTCAGATCATTCTCTAGACCATGACCAACCAAAATCGTCTCCGGACTGATGAGTTTGAAAAGAATATCTCTAGCCTTGGCTGGGGACTCGACAATCTTCAGTTCACCGCTGCGAACAATGGTCTTTTCTCCCAAGTCTGGGGCAGGAACCGGGGGCTCGAAACCCTCCCAAGGTAGAGCATTCGAAATATCCTGGGGAAATACACCAGAATACCGGGAATTCAAGTCCAAAATAGCACCCTGTGGTCTTACTAAGACGTCGAGAAGCATATCCCGAGATGGCCAAGCTGTGGCAGTCAACCGTACAAGTTCAATACCGTAGACAGTGTAACACATCTCACAGTCAAAGCATACGACCTTGGCATTGGTAGCAGGATTTGGGTTCACTGGCGTTTCCACAAATGGCATCAAATTAGCCAATCTTGCGGTATCAGTGACCTTGAACACATGTCCGTCTGCGATAGTACAACCAATGCTGTCCCCAATTCCTTGGTTGCAGCACCTGTACTTGCGATCAGCCTTGGTACGCCCAGATTTTCCGGAACTGTTGATAGAATCCGGGAAATACGGACGTCCAGGATGATGGGTACATTTACCACCCGATGTATGTGAGCCATCATCAACACGACGATCGGGGAAGACCTCAAAACGTTGTTCACACCTGTCACACTTCTCCCATGCACTATGTAGTATAGCGGCTTTGGCAGCTTGCTCTATGTCTTCCTTCCTGGGTTGTGTGGGGACGTATCCGTGCTTAGCCAAGTCTTGGATGGGAGTCAGGCAAAAGGTTGCAATGAACTCCTCCTGGCTTGGTGTAAGTCCAGTGTTAACCGGCTCTGGTGCGTCTGCCGATTTTTGTTTGGGTGGATTGCGCACAAGATCAATCTCTTTAAGCCAATCCTCTGGCTTCATCTTCTTGTACCCGGCCAATCGGGACCCCATGAGATTACGATAGACCGCACTGGATCCGACAGCGATGTCGTACTCAATCTCAAGGGCCATCTTATCCACTTCATCCTGTGACAGGAACAAATCAGTCCTGGTAGGGTGGCCTTTACGCAAAACCCCATCTAGTCTAATCAACTCAGTATGCAACATCTGAATAACCTTAAATCTGGCCTGGTAGCTGAGCGGCTGTGATGATACATCACGCGGCTTCAAGAGAACCTTGGTCGATGGAGCAGGGGGTACCTTCCGAGGTGCCGCCGGAGCCTGCGGAGTCTGCGGTGCTTGTGGCTTCTTTTGAGTTGACGAAGCTTCAGATTTGGGCTGAATTGGCGCAGAAACCTGGCCAGCACTAGCACTAGATTTGATAACTGCTCCGGTGCTTGACAGTGGCAATGGGTTTGCAGCCATCCTTGCGGTCTTAGCCTCCTGTGCTCTCACAGAAACCATCGGACGCTTACGCACAGGCTGGCTCTGGAGAGCTGGAGTAGTGACATGAGCGGTTGGAGGAGGTGCAGTGGGCCCTGTTGCTGGTTTCAGTGGTCTTTGAGGCTCAGAGGGGCCAGCATTTTGTTGATTCAACGCCGGAACAGAAGGTACCTGGTCTTGTGAGCACGAAGGGGCGTCAGAAGATCCATTAGATTGAGCGGGTGCTGTGACAAGAACCTCATCCGGAAGCTCAGACTTAGCACGCTTATTCTTCGGGGATGTCTGGATCTCATCTGATTTTGCTGGCGATTCCCGTGACCGTTTGAGGGTGGTACCGGCTTCTTGTTTTGTGGAGGGCATGAATTGTAATATCGAATCATCAATTAAAAACGGTGGTGGACAGTCAGACGGCAAGGGAGCAGCGACAACAGCGGGTGGGACTGAAGCAGGATCGTAAGGAGTGGCTGCTGGGTCATACTCATCTGGGTCGTACTCATCATCTTGGTCATTGCTGACAGTCTCAGAAACCGATGACTCATTATCATGGTTGAAGATGCAGTTATGTGAAGTGCATGCTGCACCAGCAGGGCACGAAATGTGCTTGAGATTGATGAGCGGCATGGCAGCTGGAGGACAAGGGGCAATCGAGGCACCGGTTTTTTTAGGTTGGTTTATCGCTTGGTGTGTGAAGCGTCGACGAGTGTGGAAACTTGGCCCACAAGCACGCACAAAAGATCGTGGTGGTACGTGTGCCGAGAGGGCAGAGTCGGTGGTCGAGATTACTCTAGCGGCATCAACAAAAAGTGAATAACAAATAGGTCTAAATAATGATAGTAATAAAGGATGCAAATTATCAATGAGGGGAGACCCCATAAACGGGTGACGAGAATTAATTAGGGATTTCAGATCGAAGTGCGGAATGATGTCATTCCTTAGAAGAGCGTCAAAACAGGAAAGGCGAAATGAGAGTATTGAGGTGATCAGAAAAGAAAAACAACAAAAGGAGTCTTTGAGACGGCTTGAACAAAATAGAGGAGCTTAGACAATCAGTTATTGTTGCGGTGTGTCGGTTGAACAAGTAGGCAAACGTTGGTGGAGAAGGCAGATGTTACAAATACAGCCTGGTCTATATGGCAAAGGGCACTTTCTGGAGATGATGTTGTTGACGCAAAAATTCCCAAATGGGAAAGATTGATTTGAGCACATGCCAAAACGCGTGGTTAGTCTGTGTCTTGATAAGGGTCGTAACCCTTGTATTGTGAACTTTTGGAAACTATTAGACTACATCTAACCGGAAGATCCAGATGTTTATTACAACCATCCAGTGACTAATATCCATACAAAAGTGACAGCTCCCACACACTATAAGGCAAAGATGCGTTCTTAAGTTGAAGGAGGCAGTAAGTATACGAGGGCTCTACTATCTAAGTTATACCAACTACCCATATAAGAAAATCAGTGAATGACAAACGTCTGGCATCGAGGATAGTTTGATCGCATCTTTCGACTGACACTCGCTTTGGAGAGTAGCTTCTTTCGTTTCCAAGTCGTGGTTATTCCTGACAGTCTCCGGTTCTTGTTGAGTGTTGTATAGCGGAACAAAGCCTCAGACTCGATAGCAAATTTGTCTTGGGAGGACGACGAGGGAAGTTTATGTCTCCGTCCTGTGATATATCTTGTATAAGTGATACAATATCGGAGCCGAGAGGTTCTTAGTATCCTAAGACGTTGTGGTGTCATGTGACAAAAACGTGCTAATTTAGACACCGGTACATCCCCTTCACTAGTTGCATCATGTCGCCGAGATCTCCCTATGCGGTAAACGTGGATAACGTTGTGGTCTGTAGGCTCCGATGACGGAATAAACGGCTTAACCACTAGACTATACGTAACCGTGTGACCGGGCCGAAGCTTTTGCCACGATCGATGCATATCAATGACGAATGTACCAGGAGAAGTGTGGTCTTCGATGTTATCATCAATGTCAACAAGGTCGGATCGACAAATAGGCCTCGCCCTAGCATAGATTACCATGTGTTTATCAGATAATGTATTGACGAAACTCATAGATAGGCTCATTCGTCTATACAAAGAAGGGCGTTTGGACTGGGGAGTTTTGGCATGTAATGTCAGATACCTTGGTTGGGATTTAGGACCCGATCTGTTGGGCCACTCTATGTGTTGGTGCAGGTGAGCCCATGACCACGTAGGGAACCCATCATGAGGCCGCGAAGTAAAGTTACGAGAGTCCCGTAACCATAACATATTATATCCGATATTGCGAGTGCCAACACCGTACACATGTTCTATGCCACGAGCTTTTAGAAGACCAATGACGGCATTTACTCTGTCTTCAGGCCTAGTCAAATCTCGGCCAACATACATTGTAAGAATATCGGAAACTGACAGAGTAGATTTCGGACAGCACTTCTTGTTGTTTTTGTCATCTGCCTCATCATCATCAGCATGATGATATACAACTGTTGGGCAATTAATATGCCACAAAACTGTAAAGTCTGTAATGTAGAGCCTCCGAGGTGAGAGGTATTCTTCTTGCATAGTCCACCCGCGACTCATCCATTCCGGATTTTGTTCGGAAATCCAAATCTTCCACATGTTGGCTGTGCCATAACAACCCTCGGGACTGTTTCCGTAACGTAGACCACGAAAGTCTCGGGTGTAACCAGGAAGGCCAGAATGGATGTCTTTAGATAGGGCACAGATTATAGTCAACCATGAGTTGGAATAAATGTGCCCCATAGCATTGATTTGGTCGGCCTTTTCGTAGTCGGGAGTTTGGACTATGCAATAACGGTCGACCCAAAGGTATGGAATATCTAGATATCTAGCCATCGTCATACAGTCAAACAGAGTCTTTGCCATTGTATTGAGTGACAATGAACTGGGTTGTTCAAAGGTAGTTTCAGTTTCTTTGGTGAGCATGTTACAGTCAGATGCATCCCATCGATAGCTGACAGCAGAATATTTGTAGTGGGCGTTTCCTACTTTAACCACACACTGCTTGTTTACGTCAATGAGGCGGAAGCACGTGGGGAAACCTATGTATCGTTGTTAGGTTTCAATATCGATACATTGAACGGTCCACTCACCCGCATTGTATGAATTCACCGTCGGCGTCAAGATATCATAGAATAACGAAAACTCTTCATATAATTTATCTTTGAGAAACCCAGGGTTGAACCGCGTGGTCTCGAGGTGTCTCAATCCAGGACCCTCAGCACCTTGAGTTGGAAGGAATTGTACATCCTGCCATTCGTGTTCCAATGAACACCCCTGATTTTCATTTTGTTCATACCATTCGAAATGGAGTCTGACAGGAAAGCCGTTTATGTCTCGTGAGCGTGCGTATGGTTTAAAACAAGCATCTTCAAATTCGAGATGTTTGAGTGCAAGTATGTTACCCGGCTTGGACTTTTCATAAACTTTTAACAATATCCTTCTGGCTATTCCAAAGCATATGGGACAATCAGGTTCAAATCCCAATCTCTTCATTGCAGTACCGTCTGTTCTGTTAACAGAAATGGGCCACATGAACAATTCATCAGGACCGATTGTTGCTAGGTTTCCAGTTCTAAGTTGCTTGATGTCATGATCTTCAAAGGACCACCATGTAAGGGCATGACTTGATGATGTATCTTCTAGTTCCCTTGTGACGACATCAGTCCCGGTGATCTTACGCTCACTCCAGTTAGACTTTCGCCTCAATAAGCTTTCCACACAACCACGACAATCCTTAGTGACCATGGAATCGAGAATAATTGCAGCACAAGATGAACACCATTTCTGACTATCTGAGACTTTCTTCATGACTCGGCAGTTGAAATCAAGACATGATTCTCCGGTGTCATCTTCTCGTTTGTTATGAACGACTTCGTGCTGAAGCTACCGGTGTCAGTTTCTTGATCTGCTCAGTCTTCTATGGGGATTTCTTGTATATTAAAGCGACATTCATACCTCGTCAGTCTCGTCATTAAAATATATTACGTCGCATGCATAATGGTCGCCTTCTTTGAGCTTCGCTACTTCGAACATCGTCACTGTAGCATTGGGCTAACTTTTGGCGATAAGTTGATATTGAATGTGAGTGACTCGGGACCGAATGGTGAGTGTATAGGTACTTCAAATGGGAACAAGTGACGACAGATGAAGTTCAAGCTATCGCGGATGAAAATAGTCATGCTATTTCTAAAGAGGATTTTAGATTTCAACTATATAAGTATATAGCTGTAAAGAGGACTATAGATCATTTAGTCTGAGAAGAATGTCTCTAATATAAGGTTGATGTAAAGACCCAATATATACCCCGCCATTGAGTGCGCCCAATACATCGAGGATTCAGTACCGGGGTTATGACAGTTGATGTGATTTATGGGGTCTAGCGCTCCTCGACTTGACGGGATGAATGCGACTCATCCCAAAATGGAAAGAACAATTGCGCAGAATTGGGAAGTTGCAGGATTAGGTTAAATTGACAACGCGAAAAATATCACTCTCCAATACTCACGTATGTACATGCCAAATTCAATATTTTTGCTTATCTGTTCTGCACATGATAAGTATTTCTGTCAATTCAGACTACTCGGTCTGGGCTTCTTCCTTTTCTTTTCTTTCCTTTGACGCACCTTTTTTTTCCATTGATTTACTTTGTCGAAATCCATTGCGAAAAGGTTTTCAACTTGCGTCAAAATCAACAATTTGCTAAAGAGACCCCTTTCACAGTTACTCAGCTACTATGAGCTGGGATGCCACTTCGCCGGTGGGCGCACCACCGCCTGAACCTGAGGATTCAGCCGATACCTTAGTTCTCTACATACCTCCCGGTACCCCTTCTCCGAAATGGAAAACATCGACTCTTCCGACACAGCCGCGTCCGCCTGTTGGTGTATCTCTAACCCAACCTGAAGCTCCTGTTTCCTCTGGGGACTTCAACTCCCCGTCCAACGGTTCCTCTTCCCAGAGTAAAGCAGTGACTAAGGCCCCGACTGCACACGCATCCGCCAACGCCACTAAACGTAAAAGAAGACAGTCAACTTCCGATAAAACCTCGCGTCTACTGTCGACCACGCCTCAAAGTACACAACAGCCCCTGCGTCGTCCTGGCTCGATCGTGATTCCGTCTATTAATTCATCGCTGTCACAACCTCGATCTCCTATGGTTTCCGAGCCTTCAAGTTCATCAACCATTACATCTTCAAGCGTGTCCAAGCGTACACCTCTACCTTCCAGTGCCTACTCAGTTGTGAGTCTATCAGAAATCAGTTCCCAGTCTCCAAGTCAACCATCGAATCCTACTCCGGCCCCGAATCCGCCGTCTGTTATCTCGCAAGCTAAACCTAAAGCTCCGGTGACTTCTCAGGCATTCACTGCTGTTAGTTCTGTCAATCTCTCTCAACGTACACCTCTTCCGTCAGCTGCCGGTTCAGTCTCACGTTCGCCGTCAAATAATCCCAAGCGCCGACGTCAGACGTCGAATTCCATCCCGAATCCGCCTCCGCCGTCCAGAATATCGCAAACTCGAAATGAAACTCATCCAAACGCTCCAATTCCGGGGCCTTCTACACCTATATCCACTGCTCAACGTGGAGTACCAGCTGTGTTGCCGAACCCGCGTCTACTGTCGAGGACACCACAAGGTGGAGAGCCATTGGTAATTCCCTCTGTGCGATCTAGTGTGCCCCAGACATCACCTAGACCGTCGGCTGTTCTTTCAGCTCCACCGCCACCATTCAGTGTTCCTCGGACCTTAGAGGCATCTTCAGTTCCAGTTCCACCTATGAATCCCGGTGTCAGGACATTTGGTGGTGTAGTCTTGCGTCCAGATCCGCCACCAAAGCCTGCTCAGAACCCACCTTCACGTCCTACTTCGTCACATCAGCAACACAGATCCTCTGTCGTTATGGCATCACCGTGTCAGCAAGCTCCCATGGCCGTCACTCGTAACGTAACTCCTGTCTCTGCGCCCCACCACCAGCAAAACACCGCCTTTCATAGCCCAGCCCAACATGTCAATGGTGTTGCGCCCATTATCCAAAATACATTGCCGCCTGCCTCTCAAACCCAAGCACAACTTGTCACTGCCGGTGTGTCACAATATGCGCCATCTGTCCCTGGCCCTGTTTCTGAACTCTCACAAATGAACCCTCCTCAACATCATTTGCCTTTCCAACAACCGACTCATTCCCATTCGCCATATAATGTCCCACCTCCACAGCCAGGCCATCTTGAGCCACACCCGGGTCATCACCCCCCGTCCTTCGCAGCCCCGCATCCACTGCCGCCGCAATATGGTCCTCCATTACCCCAAGTTCATCAGCCACAATTCTCTGCTCTCCCGCCTCAGCTCCCCACACAGCAGGATACTCATCTACATCATGCGCAGCCTACTCAAACGCACCGCGCTTGCTATGCCCCACGGGTTATCAACTTATATCCTGCCTCAAATACCCCGTTTCTTACACACTCACAGCATCCTCCTCAGGATTCCCAACAGATGAATTGGGGACAGTCAGGTCATTCAGGTCAACCGACAGCCTTTTCGGCTCAACCCCATTCTACGCCCTCAGGTCCGATGTCAATGCAGCAGTCACAGGAACGACAACAAATGAGTCTGCACCAGCCTCGTCCTGCACAGCATCCACAAGAAACACTGCTCTATGTTATTCATGAACCTAATATGCCGCCACGGTACTACATATCTCATGATGAGCCTCCCACACCACAGCAGTTTGCAGCTCCCTCACATGCTTTGTCAGCACATCAGACTCTTGCGCCGGCTCCAAATGTCACACCAACTGTACACCCGCAGGTCCCAGCTACTCTGCCACAATGCCAATCGCCGCAGCGACGGCTTGAGTTTACGTATCCCGAACCAGCTCATGCTGAGGTGCCTCAATCTGTGCCTAATCAACCTGAGGTAACACAGCCTTTAGGTTTGCCTGGTAGATCTCGTCTATCTCCATCACCCAAGGAACCAGACCAAAGTCTTTCTCGCAAGTGTACCCCTGCGAAGTTCAACCGTATTGCAGAGGGTCTCGAGAAGGGCTACACGGTGATGCAACTGGCCGAGTATGAAGACGTTGATCTTGCCAGCGTCCTTTTGTGCAGAGAGAAGTATAGGACGGATCCTACAAACGAGAAGTGTCTGATTGAAAGACCACCTCGAAGAACATTGGATAGTCGTCAGAAAGCAAAGATCGAAGATGCTGTCACGAAGGATCCACGGACTAGCTGGGCCGATATTTTCAATGGGAATGACTTTGGTGGAATCTCGAAGGAGGAGGTAAAGAGAAGTTTTACTGCGCGTAGGCAGGGTGGCCGAGTATTGAAGGGAGTTTCACGTATTCCATAGACTTCTATAGCCTGTTTTTGTTTCATGAAAAGTTTTTTTTGTTGCCTTGACTTAAGGGGGTTTTGTTGGTATTCAAATTGTTAATCATATGGATGATATCTGTAGATGCCGGTAACAGGGTATCGAGATTCGCCAGTGTAGTCATTTGCAGACTTTAATGTTGCTAGGCTCGGGGAGCACAAGTGTCCGTTAAAATTGAGAACTGTTGTTTCCTTGTTCAAAGGAAATTTTTCTCCCAAGTAGCAAGTCGGCCACGTGTATAAGACTAGAAAGATTCGGAATACAAAGATGTAAATTGTTCATCCTAAAGTTCTATTTCTAAATGAGCTTCCTGGGGTATAAGATAGAGTTGAACAGTTCTAGTTATAAGGTCAATTTCTATGACAACTATCTGATACACAATACCCGAGGGTAACTTTGTATGGCGTTGTGCTAACTTGATAACGTATGCATACAAAGTTAGTAGATATCCACTTATGCCTGGTAGGACTATATATCATGTATATGACGTCATAGATCTGGAAGCTCCATCTTAAGAGATTATTGCCGGGGACCTGTAGGTTGCCTGGGGCTGAATTGTAAGCTCACATGTGTACATCCATAATACATGGTTTCTAGCACCTTTCCCTATATTCTGCCAATTGGGCTAGTCAGATTCAACAGTAACTAATGCGAAGCAAGGCAATCAGAGGTGTCTTATATGTATATCTGTTCCATTGCCTGTTAGGCCGGGTTGATAACTCGCAGCTCAAGGTGTTCATACCGTTGCATCTGGGTGGGGATACCGAATATACTCTAGATTTCCGTAGTTGACCTGCCACTCTATAGGTTCGCAGGTTTGCGCTGTCTTTTATTCCGGATACCCGGTTCATATATATAACGGACCTAATTGGTTCATTCTACTACATGTATTCCGCGTCTGCGAATGGAAAAACCATCACACATGTCTTATCTACGACGGGCCATGTCGTCTCTCACATGCTCGCCATATTAGAGATCAAATAATATGTAGTACACAGCCACCTACTCCCAGTATATACTCAAATCAAATCAAATCATTTCTCGTAGCCCCGCTATCACATCAAAACCATGGTCACACCGGACACTTATCTTGTTATAACCATCGCATTAGCTGTTATCAAGAATTCGCCATGTCACATGTCACCTTTCTACCGACGGAATATGATGAAAGCACATTAAAGTATATAACATTGGGTGAACATTAGAAAGCTCTTATCAAGACATGCCGTGTCCAGGCCATATTGATAGATACTTCTTTGTGTTTCTTCAGGCACATTCGTTATCAGTAACATCTAGGAATTAGGTATAAGAACGCCAAAAAGGTATTTAATTTTGAATCCACGACTTCCTCCTTTCAAATCCATCCTCTATAAAATTCCCAATTCTTTCTCTTTTGTTCCTCCGTCGGTGCAACTTTCCCGCGCAGGCACCCACTTACACGCCATCCAAGCCGCCCCAGAAACCCCGATAGTCCCGTAAACTCCGCTACCTACCAAATCCAACCCTTACGCCCCTGTCTTACACCCAAAAAAGCCTTCGGAACAGCGGCTCAAATCACCTTCCCGAAAACAAGGCCCTAGCCCAGAATAAATCCAAATAACCCATATATAAGACGTGCTCAGAACCCCCCCCGCTGGGTTCCGCTACAATGCCACCACCAGCACTCATCGCTTTTGAAATAAAATCTCTACAACAATCACTTATACAAAATCACCTTGGAATCATGGATTATACCGGCGGTTCATCATCAGCAGACCATCTCTGTGTCCTCGTCCATGGCGTATGTTTCCATTCATTCATTCTTGATTAGATAACCCTGGCTAACCCGAATATGTATAGTTATGGGGGAACCCGTCGCATATGGCGAGCGTTGCGGATGTTTTGCGGAAACAATATTCTGATGATGAGTTGTATATGTTGGTAGCGAAGGCTAATACTGGGAGCTTCACGTATGATGGGATTGATCGTGGTGCTGAACGTGTATGTGCTGAGATCGAGGCTGAAGTAGCGAAGATCCATGAGAATGGAGGCAAGATTCGCCGGTTCAGCTTAGTTGGGTATTCCCTTGGTGGACTTGTCGCTCGTTATGTTGCCGGTTTGTTATATGCCAAAGGTTTTTTCGATGATGTAGAATGCATGGTATGGCATATCCATATCCCAACTCCATGAACACTTCAAACTAACACCTCCCAGAACTTCACCACATTCGCCTCTCCCCACCTTGGAGTCCGAACACCCTTCAAAGGTCTCCACAACAAACTATGGAACGCCCTAGGCTCTCGCACCCTCTCTGTATCCGGCCACCAACTATTCCTCACCGACTCCTTCCGAGAAACCGGCCGGCCCCTCCTCGCCGTAATGGCAGACCCCACTTCCATCTTCATAGCCGGGCTCTCCCGTTTCAAGAACCGCTCATTATACACCAACATTGTCAACGACCGCACCGCAGTCCACTACACCACCGGAATTTCCAAAACAGACCCATACACCCACATGGACCGGGTAACCCCGCGATTTGTCCCCGGCTACGGCAGTGTCATTTTAGATCCTGACCAGCCATTAGAAGCGACGCCACGAGACNCCCGCCGCAATTAACGGCGGCGGAGCGGGCGAATTTGGTGGCGAAGGCGGCGCCGTTTTATTTGACGATTGCGGTGATTCTGCCGTTGGGGGTTGTCATCTTTTTGGCTTCGGCGGCGGTGCAGACGGTACGTAGCTCGAGACGCATGAGGCTTCATGACCTTGGACTTCCGGGGATTCCGGTCGATACGTATCGGTCTTTGATGTTGTTGCAGCCGGATACCCCGAGTATACGGGAAGCTGTGGCTGATGACTTGGGGTTGACTGAGTCTAAGGGGGTGGAGAAACCGGTTCTTGGGCTCACGGATGATCAGTTTGATATGATTAGTGGGTTAGATGGTGTTGGTTGGCGAAAGTACCCGGTGTGGATCCAGCAAGATAGACATACACATGCTGCTATCATTGTTAGGTTTGAGAAGAAGACTTTTGAAGAGGGCAAGGTAGTCCTCAAACACTTTGTCGACCATTTTAACATATAGTCAGCTTGTAGAGTACCGTAAAGTGATGCATATAGACGGGGGAGGGGGGGTTAGACATGAGCGTTGATTTTTAAATTTCAATATACCAAATCCTACATTTATAAACAAAAGAACAACCATCCCAACTTCGCGCCTCCATCACGGCCAATTTACCGGACAACATGGCAGCCACCGGCAGGCTCAAGAATCTTCCATTGGCAGGTAACAGGCTTGCTGTTCTTCTCCTTCAAGATACTAATAATCTTCTCGGCAATAGTCTCAAAGTTATCGGTAGCAAGAGCCAGAATGGTAGGACCGGCACCTGACAGGCACACGCCGAGGAAACCGGGCTGAGTGGCAGGAGACATTGACTCGACGACCTCGCCGAGACCGGGAATCAGAGTCTGGCGGTACGGCTGGTGGATCTTGTCCTGCATGGCGAGGTGGATAAGTTCAGGGTTGGGCGGCGATTGGCCGAGGGCAACTGGGAGGAGAGCTATCCGCTGGAGGTTGAAAGTCTAGATGGATTGATCCGGCTGGTTAGTTTCTTTAGATTCCGGTGGAATAGCTGAGTGAGTAGACTTACCACATCGGGACGGGTGTAGTGCGGTGGGAGAACAGCGCGGGCATCGTGCGTGGCAACAACGAAGTCGGGGATGATAGCAATGGCCTTGATCTCGGGAGCCCACGAGAACTTAATGTAGTGACCAATGTTGTTAGGAGGAATCGGGGGAGTCTTCTTAGTGTCCACACCGCCGGCTGGTTCGGGGAGGACCTCGCTAAGAGGCACCTCAATGCGCTGAGCATCCTCGGCGTTGAGGGGCATAAGGTAAGTACCGACGAAACCACCAAAGAGAGCAGCACCGACGTTGTCAGGGTGGCGCTCTATGAAATTATTCCATATTGTTAGTTTCCAAGACCTTTGGGATATCAAGCTTCAATCTAAAACTCACCAATCATCAAGCAGAAGTCAAAAAGACGCTCATCCGATAAACCCAACTTTCCAACCTCCCGACCCAACATGACACCCGCAACCACAGCAGCCCCGGAGGAGCCTAACCCACGACCCAACGGAATCGGGTTGTTAATATGCACATGTGTACCGCGCGGGAACTCCCAAATCCCATGGCAGCGCAACACGTACAGCGCACACCGGGTAATCAAGTTATCGGCGGGATCCAGGGGAATCTGCTCGCCACCATCGGCGCCAGCACCTTCATATGAGATCCGGCAGTTCAAAGGGGCGGGGGCCGCAGACGGGTCAATTGTTACGGTGAGTTCGAGGTAGATGGACAGAGCGAGACCGATGACGTCGAAGCCGGGACCGATGTTGGCGGACGAGCATGGGGCCCGGATGGTGAATTTTTCGGCCATGGTGGCGGGGGGTGAATTGTAACTGAAGATTGGGTTTGGGGCAGGTTGGTGACGGCGATCGGGCGATCGTTTGAGGGACTGGTAGGTGGAAAATAGGTAAATCTCCAAGTCGCAGGTACAGTCACGCTTTCTCAACTATGTTCCTTCCTTCCACAAGTCTGGACAAAGTGGGGCTTTGGGGGTGCTGTTCCTTCTAAAAGCTGGCGGTGATTCACATGTAGTTTGTGCAGGTTCCGTTTTAGGTTTTTTTTTGGGACGCACTGGGGAATATGGAAATGGGAATTTATGAAATATTGGTGGTTGTGATGGTTTTTGATGGGAAATGATGACTTGAGTGTCTTTTACTTATATTTCGAATGTATTCGGCGTGTCGCAATCATTGGAAATAACTACAAGAATCTTTTATTGGCGGGGCGCCGATGGCGGAGCTATTGTGAATATAGGGTTGTTCTAGGCCATAAGCACTTGAGCAGATACACCAGATTCACGATACTCAATTATCGCCGTTTTTCTCGTCATATCATAAAAGGTATTCATATCGGGTCATGTCCGTCATCGCTCAATTATAATCGAATCATCCCCAGTGACCTTATACGATCATGTCATGGCCCGTTCGAGCGCTTATCGTACATAACATCTACATATCTACCAAATACATGACCTGTCAGTTATATTAGTTAATTCGCTGTGTAACTACTACCACCGGTTATTTCGTGTTTGCGATTGACTATCATGATAGGATACCCTGCACCACAGATACCAAATTCCAGTGACGTCATATCCTCAGACTCCATGTCCCCGCTTGTCATACAGATCTTCTTAATCGTGCATATCCCACTTATACACACGTCTGCCATGTCTTGTCTGTAACTCGGCTTTGATAAAAATAACCTCTGGAATGTCAATATATACACAAGGTAGCCGAGTACGGACTTGATGGGGTTACACCAGAACCAATAGGATGCGGGATCCCGTCCGGTCAATCTGACATGACATTTATAGTTACCTCGAGGATAAATGATTCCACTGCTGTGTCGTATCTAGTCTGGAATATATCCAAAGACTTACATATGTTGATGGTGTCTGGTGTGGCTGGTAAGCGTCCAACATTCATAACATCCAGAGTAGCCCAGACTTGAAGTTACGGCACAAAGTAGATATATTTTCCTGGCTATTATTCTAGAAATGAAACTCGTATGTCGTCGTCTACATGGTAGAATCCAAGCTTCATGTTTCCCGCAAATCAGACACTGCCATTTCCACATGATAGTCCCGCCCAGCGAAATACCCAGCAAAATCCGGCTCCGGCAACTCCGCACCTTCCTTATAACCCGCATTAAAAGCTCGGCAACAAAAGCTCAGATGACGCAGTGGTAGCGTGTGAGACTGCAGTTCTTAAAGTCATCGGTTCGACTCCGGTTCTGAGCTTACATTTTTCCCGGTTTCCATCTTTTTTTTGCCACCAGAATGGCTGAATAGGGAAGGACAGTATCTTGATCAGGCAGGTCTGTTGGTTGCACTAACGGCTGTTTGCCCAGGGGTAACAACGATAATTCAACGTGATCGATATGTACATAGATTTTTTGTACGCGATGAAAGGGGATTGTGTGGCAAGATATTTGAGTTCCATAGTTGTTGGGTATACTAACATGACATGGTTACGCTACAATAAAGGGAGTTAGTTGTACTTTTTGTATTGAATTGTGTGCCCTGTATGCAGTTCGTGGGAACGCTGATATAGGTATGATTTACATAACATAATTGGATCACACTTTAAAGACAGAGAATGAGAAATGCAGAATACAATAGATGCTTTTATATATAGACAAATATTTATATATACGGTTTGAAAGAGCCAAGTCAGATTTTCTTGACATATGGCAATTTAACTAACACTCAAAAAACGCCCAGAAGGACCCCGAATGAGTGAAGGGGTTGATCTTCTTTTGGTATGGACGTATTGGATAAAACGGGTTATACACGAAGAGAAAAAGCAAAACAATAAACATGGCAGCGTTAAAGAAAGTGATCTGTGTCTATGGAAAGACCGGATATGTGCAAAGCGATGTGCATGCGCTTCTATAGTATCAGACGATGTAGAAAGACGTAGGAAGGAGGTGGTATCAAAAAGAACGCCGGACGTTTCGCGACAAAGGCGAGTGAAGGCGGAACGAAGAGAAAAGAATACACAGATTCGTCATCAGAGGGGTCATAAGGCAAAAGAGACATGAGTGAGGTATGTTACATGGACTGGCTAGCAGATGGATGTACACACTTAAGCCTCAATGGTGTAGGAGACAGAGCCGACACCAGCGTCGAGGGAGCCGAAGAGGGCAAGGAAGATGGCTTCGGAACCGTCAACGTGGTCGGAGTCACAGCCCATGCACTTATCACGGACAGTGGCAGTGATGGTCTTGCCGTTACCGGTGATAGAGACAGACTTGCCGCAGTAGCTGTTGCCGTTGGAGACGGAGCCCATGATGTTGTGCGAGAGAGCGACAATGTAGTCAGAGTCGTCCTTGCCAGTGTCGTCGTAACCGCAGGCACCAAGACCAACAGTGTAGTAGGTCAGCTCGGCCTCAGAGTAGGTCTCACCGGCGGTGGCAGAGTAGCTGGTAGCAGCGGTGGTCTCAGCAGCGGCAGAGGTGGAAGTGGTGCTGGTGGGGGCAACGTAGACGGAGGTCGACGAAGTGGTAGTGGGAGCAACGTAAACGCTGGTACTGGATGTAGTAGGAGCGACGTAGACTGAAGTCGACGAAGTAGTGGGGGCAACGTAGACGGAGCTGGAGGAAGTGGTGGGGGCAACATAGACGGAGCTAGAGCTAGAAGTGGTGGTAGGGGCAACGTAGACAGACGAAGAGCTGGTGGTGGTGGGAACGACAACGGTCTCAAGAGTGGTAGAGGACTCGTAGAAAGCGGCGTCGGCGGTGGTGGTAGCGGCGGCGGGAGCCTCAGTGGAGTAGGCACCATCCTCGTCAGCCCAGACGGTAGCGGTGACCCAGGCGGTCTCATAGACTACTTCGGTCTTGACATCGCGGGCAACGTTGCGGACGATGCGAGCGGGGTGAGCCAAGACGGAGGTGGCGGAGAAAAGGGCGGCGGCGACAAGAGAGTACTGCATTTTGGCGAATGTTCTTTTGGATGTTGTTTTGTTGGATATGGGGTGGTAGATGTTCTTCACAAGAAGGGTGGTTTATGATATATCAGGGAATGTGAGTGGACTGGTTTTCGTAAGGAATGAAGAGAGCCGGTCTCAATGAAAGGAAAGGCAGTTGAAATACAATTTCAACGGGTTGGGCTATAGAAGCGTCAAGGAATGGAACGTGAAGAAGAGTACTGGGAAAGAAGCAAGGAACTCGAAAGATCAGAAGCGTGATGAGGGTGAAGAGAAAGAGTGGAAATAGTTGAGACCGAGATGGACGAAGACGCTGACTTTTATCCACGAAACAACGGACACCAACGAGCGGTTGAGAAAGAACGTGTTAGACGGGGGGGGTGTTCGCTTTGATCGCCCGGTGAAAGTGGAGGTGTGAGATTCACATGGGGCGTGCACCCGTAAGGGCGGACCTGATGAGTGCGTGCATGTAAGGGGGGGGTGTATTTGATTTTTCTTTTCTCCTCTCGTCCAGTCAGCCAGTCAGTCGTGATTACTGGGGTTGGTTACGCTGGCGTGGAACTCATGGGTCAAAGAGGTTGGAAAAGACTGGGGGAGACAATTTGGCTTACAGCTAGGCATTTAGGCGGTGGTTAATTGACGCTATACAGAGGGACTAGAGGGTAGCTTATGGATCTAGAGGCGTCCTTTTGGTGTTATTGGGATGTGGGAATTGGCTGGATACTCGTGTCGCAGTGTCGCAGTGTCCGTCGGGAGGACAAACCATCGAGTTTAGTTTAGTTACTATAAGGCCTTTGAGGCGTTTTGAGTCTTTCACGGGATACATCCTTTAGTAAAGTATCCGCGTAATAAAGACGATTGAATTGAATATGCCTCAATGGATTGAACCGAGTGGATTCTTTCACACGGCCCACAACAAAGTCGACAGTCTAGACCAAAAGGTTCATCCTCTTTCACACACAAGACCTCTCCACTTACATGTATCGAAACAAAACATTCACATCCATTACGTCTTTGTCTCGCTCCGCTCTCCCCATTGGGTCTCTCGGTCCGTATTCCTCTAGACCCCGGGATAGGATGGTCCTTCCATTTTAGAACAAAAACTAGCCTGCCACAAAAATTCCCACACAAAGCTACACAGCGCGTGGGCAGGAACCCGAGTGTGACAGGGGAACTCTAGCCAGGGGCCACTTTAGTCCTGTAGGATTTTAAAAAGGAAGAGGGAGGCTGAAGTGGGGAAGTCTTTTTTGTGACTTGGCTGTAAAGGGTTAGGGTGTGTTTTTTGAACGTGATGGAAGGCTGGATTGGATTGTATTTTTGTTGTTCGGGTGAGATGCGTCGATAGGTGATTGGTATACAGACATGATATGAAAAAAAGAATACATGATTTTCATGCTTCTAGACTACAAATGTGCTGTGATGAAAACGAAAAAGTGATTGTGATTTGCCACCGAACTGACAATCCAAGAAAGTGACCCCTCGCTCATAGTTTAGACCCTCCCGACCTCCCAAATAATAGAAACCTTCTAAGCCTCCTTGGCTCCCCCCACGACTACCACTAAATCGGCAGAGTGTACCTGCAGACCCGGGCAATTACAGCCCTGCCAACCACTACCACAGCCATCTGCATAGTGCACAGGCCCTTCTGTATACCTAGACATTGTGGTGGCAGCGTGTAATAAATATGGAATACGAGTGTTTGGATTTCGGGACCTGGCGAGACTGGCAGGTGAGAAAGGAAATAGTATACATGGTCATGTCTCACACTGAAGACGAACCTGAAGACGGACGGTCATGACAATACTAAGACCACGATAGAGACTCGTCAGCTCGCCACATTGAAAAGCCTAGAACACCATCGTCGGGTCACCCCCAAACCAGCCCGACTAACCATGACCATATAACTGGTTCCCGAACAAACCAAGTCAAACGAATCCATCAAGAAGACTCGCGTGCTGACTAACCCCTTGCATCAATTTTCGGGCATGTCGTCTATTCACTAACACGCTGTCTATCTGTTTGTCTGTCTGTCTCCGACCGAACTACATGGTTTCTCCCTTCAACTGAGGCCCTCTTTTTCTTTTCTTCCCTTTCGTCAGCCGCTCATGGGCCGCTGGCGCCAGATTGTGCCTTTTGCTGATTTTAGGGCCGGGTTTGGTTTGTTCAACTAAGCTAAGCTTATGTCCACCACCAGGTGGTTGAGCTTTAGTGGATTGGGGCAGTGAATGTGAAAAAATAGAAGGTGATCAGTGGGTGCATAAAGGCTGTCAACCCTATGTTTAGAGTATACTATTGGTCAGTTTTTAGTATCGTGGATCAGTCATTTTGTTTGTAAACCCTTTTGTCTTTCTTAAACCTGCTGATCTAAATATTCCCCCTGATATCTCTGTTTCAGATATTTAGCCCAGACCATCAGAGATCCAGCAAACTCACCACCTTAAATTCGTATTAGCGCGCATCTTTAACTTGTATAACCCTAATATTGACCACACCATAAGATAGTCCATCTGATGACTTAAAATCCTGGTGAAATGTGAAACTTGAAGGCCTCTGGTTACCGCGACATTCATTGTATCCTTGCTAACTGAGCACGTAAAGAGACAAAAAAGGTCTGTTCATGAACAATAGTTTGTGTAAACGCCCACATGCTATGAACCAAATCATGATCACCATTTACCGAAAATCATGAAGTCACAAACCAGCCGCTGACCTCACAGGCCATACTTTGAGGAAACGCTGATCTGTAACCGCCACTTATATAAGGATATGCAGTGTTATACGTTTGTGTCTACAGAAGAAAACGTGTGTCTGTTTCTGGTGGTACATACATATTTCTCTTGTTTCTCGGTGAGGAAATAAACCACGATTTCTATTGCCGCCTCCGCACGTCCATGTGGATTTACCGCTCATATGCATCCGAGCGTTATCCCGACTGAACGACATTGACGAAAGTTTGAATACGACCTCGATACAAAAGAGCCTCTTCTTGCATGAAGTCTTCCTCTGGTAAGGATACTATAATTCTCTCCATAGGGCCCGCCTACTTTATGGATCCCAAGAAGTAATTGGAAAACTCTGCTGTAAGAAAAAAAAAAAACTGCTCCGTGTAAATTGCCATTAGTGGTTAGACTGGTGTAGACGCCGCCCGACCGCAGATGTATAACTACTTTTGGTCTATTCACTATTATACAATATTGCCAGCCAGCCAAGAAGATGCGGTGTTTTTTTCCCAGTTTTGAGTTTTCATAGACGTCTTTGTTACGTGTGTGTATTCGTTTGGACATGTGTGACGAGGTTATTCTAATGTTCTAGATTCTTATCCTTCAAAAAATAGTATGTATATAGGAATATTCACTCAGCTCTTTCAGGAACCATGTCTTGGATTAATATCACCATCAGGTGTAGCCATCCAATCATCCCCAAAGAAAAAGAAGTAAAAAAGAAATCTAGATGGGTCTCGATCAACACAAGTTTTTCCCATTATTCCTACAAACGCTGTTCGCCACCCCGCAGAACCGCCGGCTGTCCGCCCGACTGGATCAACGTCGTAGTAGGATGTTGCCGAGCGGAAAACATGTGGGTAACATAGGACCGGGGCTTGAAAAATGCTTGACTTGTTATAAGTTCTTCGGTTGAAGAATTCTGTGGAGGTGGGGGGTGTGTGTTGTTTGATAGGAACGGCGGTGTGGAAGACCGGTGGAGATGCATGTGTAATGTAAATTGTAAGATGTGACTATGTTCGGCGAGTTTGGAGCCGGGGGTTTGATGATGCATTTTACTGGTGAATGGATGGTGCCAGAAAGGTTTGGGTGAGGTGTCGAGTGCCGGACTGGTGGGGTTAACGGAGGGGAAGGGGGCATCAAGTATCTAGACATCCATATTCACATTGGTCTTTTAACTGTCCGAAGTCTGACTTTGGTAGGATTACAGGGCTTGACTGGATGGATGGTCGGTCTTTGAGTGGATTGGCAAGACAACTTTGAGGATTCAATATGCATTTACCCATCTGCAAGCCAGAGACCTCCCCACTCAATCAACATCCCAGTAATGTTTCTCAAATCGGAAACTTTTCCACCGGTCTACCAGTTATAACTTGTTCCCCATACAAATCCAACCTCCCTTACTTATAAACCGGGCCTCCTCCGGGCCTCCCTTCCGTTAACCCCACCCACAGAACCCGAAACATGGCCTTTCACCATGTACATGAATGAGTCCTAGTTCGCCCCGAAACAATAACCTGTCGTGTGTCTTTACCAGCTTGTGTTACCCGTGTCGTTCTTCATTGAAAACGGCTCAACACACATCAGCTAAATGAGGGTTAGGGTGAATACTTGTAAGCTTTGTGCTACGTTTAGTGCCGAGGATTACGTCGTGGATATGACGAACAGGTACGACGACGTAGGCAATAATTCCGGAACCTTGTTTATATTGACAATCAGGGGGGTGCAACACCAGAAACGCGGTAGTCACACTGCCGTACTACCGCTACTCTATTTACCCGTCTCGGTATAGCTTTACCAAATCCAGTCTACATACGCGTACATACATACGCATGTTCCACCTAACTCGCCGGTGCTTTCCAGCGATACTCGAGGAGGAATCTTTTCCCTTTTCCCATCTCTTTCAGATAGTCCCGGTCTAATGACACTCTTGTTGTGTGGAAAAGACGGGAGGCTTTAGTGATGAACTGAAGGTCGGCGTGACGTCTTTGTTGGTAGGCGAAGTAGACTACAGCGTCATGATTAAGATCCAAGAGATCAGCGAGATTTTGTAGGAGAAGAGGAAACGCCGGCTCATAATAGACACAGTCAGCGGCGATGATGACGTTGGGGGCCATGCGGATGATATGTGACGGGAGCGGTTCACCCCTTGTTTGCTACTTGTCAGAAAACTGCCATTCATATGTACATATGTACATGTGTAGAAACGAAACGCCAGGAAACTTACCAGTTCAACACACAACTAGCGACACGGCCAGTTTGTCCGTTCAAGACGATGTTGTCTTGCATCAGTGGCAACATTCCCTCTTGATCTGAGATCATAATGGGTCCTACATCGGCACTGCGGCTACCCGAGCCTAGACCCAGGGCGATACCAACTAGACCACCACCAGCACCAATTTCGAGACTACATAGAACCGGACTAGAATTAGCAAACCAAACCAGTCACTCCTCACACCGCATGTCCCACGAGGAGACAAGAAAATCTACACAACAGAATGCAGGGGGTCATCACCCGACATGCAGTCCGGCACCACGGGACTCTATCCCAGTAACACAAAACAAGTGCATATCCCCCTCCATTACAAGCCCACGAACCAGTCAAAGGAAAAGAAATCGACTCACACCTTACTACTTTGTATAACTTCTCTGTGACCCCGCAACATATGTCGCGTCAGCAGCTCACCAGACGGCCAAGTAACACCCCCACAGCCACTGGCTGCATCCGTCTTCACCTGCAGTGGTGTCTCAAGTAGACCGGCGAAGTCAAGGGTTTTTGTTGCCGGAGCCGTGTATAGTGGGAGGGGGACGAGGTCCTCCGATAGGCTGAATGGATGGAATTCGGGCGAAGACGGCGCTGTAGAAACTATAGTGGCGGCCATGGCTTTTTGTATATAGCAGTAGATGGAGTTTTGGGTTGGGTGAGTGGGTTCTTAGGGAGAAGGGCGGGTTATTAGGACTGGCGAGGTGGTGGTTTTGTTCGGGTGGTTGTTACAAGGGCGTAAGGTGGGGTGTATGGGAAATTTATTTTAGAATAATGATGGCTAGTTACAATTCATGTGTGCCGTTTGAGAAATATCAAGTCCTATGTGTCTTGAGGTAACTTTGCAGTTGCAATCAAGTTTTAACAGACCCAAGGGATACTATGACGGAAGTTGAAGTTACGTGACTGGAGAACTTGGTAGTTGCAAACAAAATAGTCAAAAATGTATATAACCTGATATCTAAGTAATTACTACGAGAAACCAATAATCCATAGCCTTCGTTAGTTGGGCCCCGATGTTACAGTTAGGTTACGACTCACGATAATCTGCATCTATGTACAAGACCCATAATAACCCTAACAAATTACACGATCTTGATCCTGCCCTGGCTCAACAATAAACTAGCAAGTCTATTAGATGTATTCTCCCTTCATATCGGCAGATGACTATCTAATCATTGTTATAGGGTTATATTGCTCTCCAAAATCCCCAAGAATCATTGTCCCACCAAGACGGCTATAGATGGAGAGATTGACTGCAAGGGATAGTCATTACTCAGGTACGTGACGTTCAGACGGTAAATACAGTCGTAGAATAGTCCATATTATCGGCCTGGTAGGTATGTTGACGTATGTTGATATCGAATTATTAAGTCACATATGGAAATGGGTTCGAGATGTCATAGCAACGGGCTGTGGATATCGCACCTGAGGACTTGGAATGTACCTTCATTCCGAATACTGAGTCGCCAGATGCTTTGACTTTTCCTCCCTTGCTTCAGATATATAGAAAGACGGGAATTCTTAATCGCAAGATGGAAGAGTACACTCTCCCTAGACCCTTTGATACTAGGGGTTGGCCAGACGGACCATGTGGATTCCAGTCGGAGCTGTGAAGGGCGGTATATGGTGACTTCATCTACGCCGTTGAGGAAGACGGGAGGTACAAGATGGAGAGGATCGGCCGTTCGTTACTTGTAATGTTTACCTCTGTTGGTCTTGGTGGTTGTCCCGTCTGTTTGTCATTCTTTTCTTGTTATATAATCTTCCACAGACCATTGTCCTCCTAATACACATCGTGTATCACCACCTATTTGCTGGTATACAACCTCCACCACAATGATGATTTCTATATTCTGGTCACTCGCTCTCATCCAATGGGCTTCAGCAGCACCCACCGTTTCCTTTCCTTTTAACTCACAATTACCACCTGCTGCTCGTGTATCAACAGCTTACTCATATACACTCTCTAACGACACATTCACTTCTTCACTTCCATTCACGTATGCTTTATCTGAGGGTCCATCATGGCTTTCTATTGACTCCACCACCGGCCATCTTTCAGGCACTCCTCCAAAGTCCGCCGTCTCGTCTGGTTCTTATAACACCACGGGCATTGACTTCACAATCACTGCCACTAACACTGATGGTAGTACCTCTATGGATGGAACTCTCGCTGTCTCCTCAAACAGTCCTCCTGCTCTACTCAAAACTCTCCAAGATCAAATATCATCTTTTGGTGACTTCTCCGCGCCGAGAAGTTTAGTTTACTACCCATCTACAAACTTTTCATTCTCTTTTGACCCTGCAACCTTTTCACACGCTATAGACGAAGAATTACACTATTATGCCGTTTCTGGTGATAGTAGTCCCTTGCCTTCATGGATCACATTTGACGCTGATTCTCTCACAATCTCTGGAACTACTCCCTCTGTCGAATCACTTGTGTCACCCCCACAAGTATTTCCTCTTCAGTTTGTGGCTTCGGATATCGAAGGTTTCTCTGCCATTGCCCTCGATTTTGATATTACCGTTGGGATTCGCAAGCTGGTCGCCGAAAATGCTCTCGTTATTCTCAACGTTACCAAGGGTGGTGACGCAGTCGAATATACTGGTCTTAGTGACGAGATTACACTTGATGGCGTTACTATGAGTTCTGCTAGTGGCTTGACTGTGACTGTTGAGGACCTTCCGTCCTGGGTTGTTTTTGATACAGTCTCTTGGAATATCTCTGGGACACCCCCTTCAGATGCTCAGTCAGCAAAGTTTCTCATCACTTTCGAGGATGTATACAGCGATGTTCTTGGCATCCAGGTTGTCATGAACACAGCCGATTCTCTCTTTAATTGCACAAACCCCGTCATTGACTTGCAGCAGGGTGGGACCGCCAACTTTGACTTTAGTCCCTACGTATCCAACACTACAGATGTCGCTCTGTCGCTCGACACCGAATTCACTTGGCTTAGCCTTGATGGCCTCAAGCTCACCGGTACTGTCCCAGATTCCCAGAGCACTGGAACATACGATATCTCGGTCACTGCCAACTCACAAACTCTCAGTGGCGTGACGCAAACTATCACCGCAAAGTTAACTGTATCCCAAGCATCAGCATCGTCTTCTTCACCATCCAAAAAACACCACACAAAACTCACCAAGGCCCAGATTGCCCTCGTCGTCATTCTTCCTATCGTCTGTCTTGTCATGCTTTTCTTCATCACCCGCTGCCTCATCACTCATCTTCGCCGCCGCAACCCTCGTCCCAAAACCATTCTGGTTGAGGAAATCAACGGCCCTCTCCCTCCTGATCTCCGCCACAATGAGACCCAAGGCTCCTTCGAACAGAGTCCCACTGAGTCTGAATATAACTACCACCGCAACTTCCCATTCCTTGGGCCTAACCAAACTGGCCATTTTGAAACTTCTCATACTGTGGGGAGTGGGTTGCGCTCTGCATACTCGGACTCTGATATGCATAAAGACCATAGTGCTGCTACCAGAGCATTTAGGTCGTACAGTGAGACGGGTCCGAACCGGAGTGAGTCGTGGGTTACTGTCCCAGGGGGAAATTCACAGTCACCAACCAAAGAACATCTCAGCCCCGATTCTACTCGTGGTCGTGACTTGACTTTCCGCTCTGTTATCACTGATGACAACAGATCCAGTTGGTACACTGAAGGTCCCGTTACGAACCCCAACTTAACTGCCGAGGCGACTAGCCCATCTTTGCCTGAAGTTACCACCGGGTCTGATCTGGGCGCTACGGCCGCTGCCCTGGCGAATGTGTTTTATGAAGACTTTGACGTTTCTATGGAGGATATTGATATCAATGACGAAGCGCCAAGAGAGTCAAGTAAGAAGAGTATTAGTGAAGAGGAAAGTTTGTCGAATCTTCCAGCTATCCGCTTCGGTACTGAGGTATCACTTCCTGATATTCCAAGTTCAGAAGCTCTTCCGTCAATTAGAGAGAGTCTTTCTGGATCATCATCACCAGCAGTCCCTCCTCATACGTACCTCCCCCCACTTTTCCTTCAGAACATGAGGGAACCGCCAACACGTCCTCCGTCTTCTAGTGTCACTATTCGCCCAGATACGGCGCCTCATCCCGATGATATCCTTCCAACACGTCTTTCGTTGTCCCGCAAAGCCTCTCTCGTCCAGGCTGACACCTTTTCTAGACCACCAAGACGTCCTTCTTTCACATACATTCCAGCTCCTGACCCGTCATTGAACCCCAGATCTTCTAGAGCACCACTTGCTCAGAACCGCCCCAGTCTGGCTATCAGCACCAGTGGGCCTAATCTTAATTTTGGCCGTGTTCCCCTCGGCCATAGGCCTAGCCAGACGAAGAAGCAGAATCCCGAGTTTGTTATTGACGTTATGATGGATAAAGAGAACTACGGTCGTGGAAACCCTGTTGCCAGTGATTGGAAGGCAGCTTCATCTCGGGAGCACCTGGATATCCCTTACAGTCACATGTACGGTGGATCTTCAACTCGGACATCAGGTCGGACTGTATCCTCTTATGACTCGAGACCTTTCACATCTTCTGGCGCTCCATCATCAAGTGACTACCTTCGTGGCCATGATAGACGGCGGACCATGACTAGTGCTTCTGGGTCTATGAGAAACCACGTTGACAGCGGACGGACGTCCTTTTCAGGAAGATCAGGAGTTAGTGACGAGTTTATGCAGTCTATTCCAATAGGATTCAACAGAGCGGATGTCTCGATTGGGACCAACTCGTCCTCTCTTAGGCTTCCCCAGTTGGATTTTGACGGGGTGGCTTCTTCTAAGCATTCGTTTGCCACTGCTCGTGAGTTCCAAACCATGAGTACAGTTAATTCTATGCAATCGGTGCCGGGGTTCATTTAGAGTTTGGATTACTCATTTCACATCGGATTTTGTTTTAGCATATTTCTCCCAGGTTTATACATCAACAGTCATTGTTTCTTTAGCTAGTTTTTAGGATGCATAATTGATACCACATTGTCACAATATTACAAGAAATCGCCTTACAGCCGCATATTGAGCACGGGCACCCGAGGCCGGCGATGTGCTATGTTTGTGCCTGAACTATGCAGACATGTGTAGGACAATAGGGTGGCAAAACTACAGTCTGTAGTGGATGCGATCAGTGGCCGGATCATCAAAACGCAGATAAAGGCCGCCCAACCCTTTTTTTACAAAGCACCCCGCTCATTCAACATTTCCCCGCCCCCGCAATCAGGGGAAGAGAAGCTTGGGCACTAAACTTCAAGTATGACAGCTAGAGCATCCGATCTTACAAACCTCCATGACGAGGCTGATAAACAAGCTTTTGGAGAAGAACGGGGGGTAAAACAAAGAGGTAACCAAAGAATTGTTGGCCATACATTTGACATTGTTGGAGGTCATGTGATCATGATTGAAAATTTTCAGTAATTCCCCCCCATGTTGAGTGGCGATATACATTGAGGAAGAGGAAGGGAGTAAGATGCAGGGAAAGAGAATTGGTACATGGCGTCCGTAGATATCAGAGACCCTAATGGCTGCCTATATTCCGTGGTGGCCGACTCATTGTAACAGAAACCTTGGCAGATTTTATCAGATGATAGACAACCGATCGGTTGATGCCGCTCATTCGCACAAAAAAAACACTAATCTGCCAGCGAATTGGAGTAGAACCAGCGATGCATTGTGGAACCCTGGTCCAGACCATACAAGGCGGCAGGACGCACATTCGTGCATCATGACGCAAGAATGCGAACGTGAAAGATAACCCTATCTGGAACAGGGCAAAAGAGCTTGTTTTTTTTGCCTGGTGTTTTCTGTTCTTTTCCAGAGTGTCCACTAGAATTAGCCCCTGTAATGAAAACTGTCCGCGCCATCTGGAGGGGGCGCTAATACTTATTTTTAGTTGTCCAACAAACGGTTGAAGCGCTGAACTGGTGTCGAGCTTTGGGTTACGGCGGGCGTTAGCTGATTAGTGACCTGTACTGTTGTGGTACATAGGCATGTTGTGTGTTGTGATTATCTGGCGTTGCAAGTTTTTCAACCCCTCTCTTTATCTTAAGAGCTTCAAATCATCACATTCCATCTGAATTTGGACTTCTTTCTGTGCATTATCCTGCAATTTTGTCTTCCTTCTAGCTTCCTGGCGAGATCATCATCCCTTGACCCCATTAAAGCCGACAGCGAAAAGCGCCCACCTAGGCACTGCAGCATCTGGTTCGACTATTCTAGTCCATGTATTGCGTCTGCTGCGTCTTCTCTTAGGCCCACTCGTCTGCTCGCTCCCAATACCCCCATATTCAGTCCCACTCCATCCTGTCCTTGTCCTATCCTTCTCCAAACCCTCCAAAACTTCATCTTCTCCTTTAATCCCATCTGTCCCAAATCGCATTACCGCGACCACCTATTTCCACTACACAAAACACCGCCTCTGCAATAATCATGGGTCAGACTCTTTCTGAGCCCGTCGTCGAAAAGGTAAGCTTGTCGAAGTCCTTGTGTTGGAATGTCCATTGTCCCAAATTGCTGTCTCGACAATCCCCACCAAACGCCACCCTTATCGCCATCACTGCGGCAGTTTTGCCTACAGAATTTCTCTCGTGGCCCTTCGAAAGTCTATTGCCCCGCGTCCCCCGCAGTCTTGATCACTTGCTTTCTTGATCTACCCGTCATCTACCCCGCGACAAACGGAATATCATATTTCACCAACTTTGTACTACCCTGGCTTGGAAATTCAACACCGCCGTTCATCGTCCGATGAGAGGAATGAGCCTGCGAGAGAAGCTGCCACTTTCGACATGTTGAGCCATCGACCTAGCCCATAGTCCGATGCATATCTGAAACCCCGCGCCATATTTTCTGCTCATTTTTCCTGTTACGACTTCGTTGTTGTGGCTGTTCATCTACGATATCGACTTGAGGACTTGCGTCTACTGGGCTCACGCTGTATATCCAAAACAGAGACTATTTATACCTTTGTCTTTTGTCTCAGCTAGATGCACTGTATGAAGCACCTCGTCGACTGTCGTCATAACAGTTATTGTACAAGGCGGAATCGCGCATGAAAATTTCAACGCCATGCAAGCGTCTTTGGGTGCCTGTGCGAACCATAACCCCACTGGTCCTTGCCCCCCACCAACCAAACAACCATGGCCGTTCTGTTAGCCACTGGGATTTGGGGTCGAAAGGAGCCTAGTTTCCCGCCATCGCTATGACGTATTGGTCCGCGGTTGTGCTTGAGGCAATTGTATCGTCCAATCTCTAATGATTATATCTGGCAACGAGCGGGGTGTCATCCTACAATCCCACCTTGGGGATAACCGAATATCTCGGATGCAGCAATGCCGCTGGACTTATCTCGGAGGCTACAAAACGATGCAAAATAGAAAAAGACACGCGACATGAACGGCATGGATATGACTACACAAGAACTTCTTTTTCCGTTGATAGGATACTAACCACAATTATGCGCATTGCAGACGTCGGAGAAGGGTGAAAATGCCAACTTATTTTATGGTGTCTCTGCCATGCAGGGCTGGCGTATCAGCATGGAGGATGCCCACCTTAACATTCTCGATCTCTTGAAGAAGACCGGTGCTACTGTCGAGAACGCCGATGCCCCTCAGATGTCCCTCTTCGGTGTGTTTGATGGTCACGGCGGAGACCGTGTTGCCCAGTTCACTGGCGAGAACCTCGACAGTATTCTTGTAAAGCAGGATGCTTTCAAGAAGGGCGAATACGCCAAGGCTTTGCAGGACTGCTTCCTGGCTACTGACCGTGCTATTCTTAAGGGTAGGTTGATTTATAGGAACTACAAAGTATCCGCTGGGTTTGATCTGACGTCTTGATTTCTCTCTTTAGATCCTAGATACGCAGATGAGGTCTCTGGTTGCACTGCCTGTGTCGGTCTTATTGTTGGAAAAGAGCTCTACGTTGTAAGTGCCATTGAAAACGACTAAGTGGCCTTTGGGCACGACCAACTGACTGTAACTTTGCTTGCCCGTATTAGGCCAACGCTGGTGATTCTCGTAGTGTTCTGGGTATCAAGGGTCGCGCTAAGCCCATGTCCGACGACCACAAGCCAACGCTCGAGAAGGAAAAGGCGCGTATTTCTGCCGCCGGTGGCTTTGTCGACTTTGGCCGTGTTAACGGCAACCTGGCTCTGTCCCGTGCCATTGGTGATTTCGAATTCAAGAAGAGCGCCGATCTGCCCCCTGAGCAGCAAATAGTAACAGCCTTCCCTGATATCGAGGTGCACACTCTTACGGATGACGACGAGTTCTTGGTCATTGCTTGCGATGGTGAGTTTGGAATATTCACATAATGCAATGCTGGGCGAGCACTAACCCCCATGTGATTATAGGTATCTGGGATTGCCAGTCCTCGCAGGCCGTCACTGAGTTCGTTCGCCGTGGCATTGCCGCTAAGCAGGATCTCGAGAAGATTTGCGAGAACATGATGGACAACTGCCTGGCTTCTAACTCGGAGACCGGTGGTGTTGGTTGTGACAACATGACAATGTCGATTATTGGTATCCTCAACGGAAAGACAAAGGAGGAGTGGTACAACATGGTTGCCGAGCGGGTTGCTGCTGGTGATGGCCCATGTGCCCCGCCTGAGTATGGTGAGTTTCGCGCCGGGCCTCAATAGGAGTCGAGGACACGTGTGCCGTGCTCTGTGCCATGACCCCCAATGAGGCGTCTGAGACTGGTTTACTGACGCGGTGTGACACCAACAGCCGAGTTCCTCGGACCCGGGGTCCACCACGGCTACGACGAGTCGGATTCTCAACTGAAGAGAGGAGGGCCACGGATTGGCCTCCAGCATTACCCCGGCCGTATTATCTTCTTGGGTGACGGTAGCGAGTCCGCAGTTAGTGGGGGGGAACACGACGATGTAGACATGTTTGATACTTCAGAGGAGGAGGAGAAGGACCTGGCTCAACAGGTGCGGAAGGACGATGACTCGAACAGAACGGTTGATGCGTCAACATATGAGGACCCAGAAGCTAAGGGTGCCTCGGGAAGCAAGACTGCATAGAGTGCTGAGAATGGTTGGATTGTGTTAGAGGGACTGCCTGATGATACTGGTGGCATGTCTCGGGATTAAGTTACGACTAAAGTCCGAGGATGAGCGGAGGGATGGACAAAGATAATGACTTGGCGGATGTGGGTTTTTTTTGTTTCATCATGTTTAGCGGTTAGGAAGATATCTTTGGGTTTTGACATTATTGCAAATGGACTTGTTTGATACCAGCAATTATTTTGGAGTATTATGGTACAGGGTAGTAGTATTACATGTAAATTGTACAATGGGGTGGTGGCAGTTGCGACAATAGAATGTCACACACCCCGGGAAAGGTTTGTGTAACTAGTTCAAGACTTCCTCGACTTTTTCAGCTTCTTCGACTTGGATGGTTTGGGCTCTCTTAGTGACTTCCTTAAACCTAGGTATTTCTGAACAGGAATCTTGAGAGTAACGATAGGTTTACGGGATTCCAAATTCCCTTCGCCCACAGGATCCACCAACGGGACCTCAATTACGAAATGTTCTTGGTCAACTTGTATAACAGGCGGAACAGTCTTACCCAAATCCTCAGTAAAAATAAGTTTCCGATCCCACTTTCCAGCTTCCCACATAACCTTTCCAAAAGACTTGGCCGGGACTAACCGACGACCCTCATATGCAAGGAGGTTTTCAATACAGGTAACCAAGGTAGCGCCAATCTTCCGAGTCGGAGCAATAATTGGTACGGCAGCACTCTCGGGGAGCTCAGGGAAGGAGGCATTAGGATATATTTCCATGGCTGGATGAGATGTGGCGAGGGTGTCTTGTATGGCGGCTTGAAAGGGCTCGTTGAGGGGAGCGGGGATGAGTGGGGGGATGACGAAGGAAGTTAGAGGTCGTGAGGGGTAGAGATTGGGGTGGTAGAGGAAGCCGGGGTATTTGAGATCGAAGGAGACGATGAGGCGGAGGGGCCATGAGGTTTTTTGGGCGAAGACGGCGTAGAGGAAGGCGATGACTTGGGAGTTGGGACATTGTTGGGCGCGGAGATGCTTGTATAGTTGGGTGTAGGAAATAGCATCTAGTGTTGCATGTGCGGAATGTGCCAGGGTGAGAATCTGGTGGTGGGCGTTCTTGATGTTGATGGTGCGGGTGCGTGATGTGAGGATGTTGTAAATCATGGGATCGCGTGAGTATGATGCCGGGAGAGCTGCGAGAAGGGGCGTGACCACGTTGAAGCGGTTGAGGAGGACGGCGGTGGATATTATTTGGCGGACGGAGTAGGCGGAGGGCCATGATGGGCCGTAGAGAGTTGAGAGGTGGGCGAGGAAGGCTTGGGGGTTGTCGGTGAGGAGGGGGGGTGTTTTTGATGTTGGGGGGTTGTCTTTTGGAGGGGCGGAGGAGACGGTCGATTGTGTGTGGTTTTGGGGATCGGAGATGTCTTTGCCAATATCGCTTGTTTCATCGGTGCCTTCTTCTGGTTCTTCTCGCGTCTTGGATGCTATACCGGATTCATCAATGGTTCCTTGGATATCCCGTTTCATGGAATCATCGTAGGACCCGTCGCCAAATAATGCACGGTAGGTATCAAAAAAGACCATTTCCTTAGCAACCGTCCGAAGTGCTCGAGAATCGTATAATAACCCCACCTCATGCATCGTCTGGATAATAGCCCGTTTTGCCCGTTCATGTTCTACAAGACGAAGCATGAGATACCATGTTTGGAGATTTGGCTCGCAGTTATACTGTTTCATGAGTTCCCGGAGCATATCGAACTTCCGGATATCTCGTTCACGCACGGCGGCTTCGAGGAATATGTTGAAAACGTCCGTGTCGGGTACCATGTCGGCCCGGATAATATGCTGCATGAATAGCCGCATGTGTTCCCAGTGTGGCTGGCCGCAACGGAAGGCCGAGTATATCGCGGTTTTGAAGGCCAGGAGGGTTAATGCCGGGGTGGCGGCTTCATCGGTGAGAGCGAGAGATATCAGTCGGAGACGGGTTTCATCACGGACGAAAGCTGATTGGTAGTGAGTGAAGGTGTCATGTGGTGACATTTCTGCGCGCTGGAGATGTGAGATGTACTGGAGGAGGGATTCTTGTGTCCATTCGTTGGGCTTGGCGATGACTTGCTCGAAAGGCTGGGTTATGGTGAATTTGCTGGTGTATGATGGGACGTGGCCGGGTCGTTCACCATAGGCTGTTGTGTACCGTTTTGCTCCCTTCATTAACATGTCGACTTCCTCCGGTTGTGCTGGCCATACTTTAGACCGAGCGGGGTCTCCTTCGAAGTTACCGAAGTAGTGACCTAATGCACGGATGGCGGATAGAGCTAACTTGACACTGCGAGAGTCACCCGACAATATTGCAACGGCAGTGTCTGCGCTGTTCCCTACATATAGATCGATTGAGCAGCCAGTCGTTGTGTATAACATCCACATGCCCGTGTCAATCCCGTGCAACAGCTCCTGTGCTACCCGTGTGCCCATGGCGATGGTCGCAACACCACCTTTCCACTCCGTTCGTACCGGCGTACTCGCTTTCAACAAGTTAACCACGCTCACCCAATGCGGTACCTCTCGTGGTCTCCGTCCCATCATATCGCCCACCCATTTCGCCTGCTGATCCAAGAATAACTGCCCCGTTATAGTCCTCTGCGCGCGCACCATGGAATGTCTTCTAGCCGTGTGACTCCGGTATTTATACATGGGCTCCACGAGGACTAATCGCTCTGGCGTATGGCCAGCAAAGTAATTCTGTAGTAAAGCCGACGGTAGATGTGGCGGTTTTGTCGGACGGGTCATGGGTACTGACACCGGAAGTGGTCGGGACGGCGGGACTTTCTTTGCGCGGACCGTCGGAATGGCGTGGAGGTCGGGCATATCGGGGGGTGGTCGTGATTGGATCCGGGTGGAGTGGCGGCGGGGTTGGCCGGCCATTGAGAGGCGGCGCGGCCCCGGTCGACATATCGTTACAAAGGTCATTGCCGGGATGGATTCGAAGGAGGACGGAGGGGAATGACGAAAGGGGAAGGAGGGATGAACAAAGGAAATAAAGAAACAAAAGGCCGTCGTCAAGTCATGTCCCTGGAAATTGTGGTTGAGAAGTATCTTGACGTGGGAGAGGTGAGGATTGCTCCACTGTAAATTAATGCTGGGAATGTCAAAATCGTCACTTCCGCCTCCGGTTTAAAGCGTCGTTTTTATTTTGGCGGGGCAGCTGGGGAGGGGTGTTGACAGCTGGCGGGGGTTTCACTTATTCCTCTTTTGGAAATGTCAATGTAACTAGGTTTAAGCGCTGGGGTTGATGGAATCCGGGATTGATATTCGATGTGTGTGTGGGCGTACCGGTTGTCCGACTAACTACATTGTATGTATTTATGTAAACTGGTTTTCTTCAATCACATGGTATGTCGTGCCTCCAATTGCTTTTCTCGGTAAGTTTTGTGGTCACGCACAATAAGCGAGGTTACATTGTAGTTCGTCATGGATGCTACATAAGTTGAAAGAGGAAATCTATTTCAGAAATCAATTGACTTTGACCATGCGCAGGCAGATTCCGAGGTATTTCTTTCTAGTAGGGGCTATCGAGACTATTCGTGTTTGTCCCTGAGACAGAAGACATAGGTTACTGCTGAGGTAAATTGCAGTTTTACTTACTATGTGGTATAGACTTGGGTACTTGGAGCCACATGGATGTGCAAACGACCCGGGCAACAAAGTCTTTGTAGATTGGCACTAATGGATTTGTATTTCTTTCGATGGGACGGGAAGAATGAAATGTTATAAAAGAAAGGAACCTGGATGCAAACTTATTCAATGTTAAAACATCTTTTACATACAAATCAACATACTTTACTAATCATGTTGAGTACTATAAAATTGAATTCAGGGAATCGGCAATCCATTCGTGGGTTATGCTTTACTCTCCTGGATGGAAGGGTATGTATATTATATCAACGGAGTACCTAGTATTAGAGTTCACGTCGAAACTGACCGAGTTAGACACCGAGTGAAGTTGTCCATCAGAACCCAGACGACAGCAACCGAATATCATGCGCCGAATACAACCAACAATCCATTGAAACAATCGCCCAGAAGCAAAAGTGGTGTTCACCATGCACAGAAATGTTGCTAGGACTCATGATAACCAAAGGCTGTTCCGATTGCGAGGCAGAACTACTTGCTCGCTCATCGCATGAATTTGCTTATAATCTGGAGAGAAACACCCCTTCTGACAAAAGGGCACGAGGACCACCATCGTGGCATGACCCACGGTGGTTTGCTCTCGAGGACAAAAACATCCAACAACTTCGTGCTGTTAAACCCACCGACGTCTCGGGCGGGCAATTCCCTTGGGCGACACCTTTAAATGAAACCGACGGGACTGCCCTAGAGACTCTTGGACTCGACCCCGGTTGTCATGTTTGTTTTGGATTGGCTCGTACTTTGTTGAGGAACTTCTGTCAACGAAAGAGAGCCCATGGAAAGACTGTCCTGAGGGATATTCGGGTTAAGTTTGACGCGAGCTTTCAACACCCGTATCATGATGTTGATGATTTGGACTTTGTGGCTTTTGAGGTGATGCCGAGATGGTATGATGCTGGAGAAACACAGACAAGACAAGATCACTTGAGTTTTAGTCTTGTTGTGGATCGAAGTGCCCAGAATTTGAGGCTGCGGTATCAGGAAACTTGTCGGTTTAATGCTATTTTCTTGCGAGAACAGTTGAAACAGAAGGTTCTTGAGTGTGGCAACGGCCAGGGAGAGTCGAAAGATGTACAAAACACAGGTAGGAACAACCCTCATCTTATTAACCCAAGATGCTAACTCCGTTATTTAGAATTTCCAACTGGCTTTCGGCTCATTGATGTCAATGATTGCTGCGTCGTTGCAGTGGGAAACATGTACTTGAAGTACTCGGCTGTCAGCTACAGATGGGATCCTACTCCAGACAATATGTTCACCAGAGAAAAGGAAGAAGAGTTCATGCGACCTGGCTCTTTGTCACTTGAAACCATGTCACAAACACTTTACGATTGCATGGTACTAGCACGAGACCTACACATCCCGTACATATGGGTGGATCGATACTGCATTCAGCAGGATAACGAAAGTGACAAGCAAGAGCAAATCAAAGCGATGGGATACATCTACGAAAACTCCTGGCTGACAATGATTTGTGCACTTTCGGGGGATATGCATGCAGGACTGTCAGGCTATAGTCGGGACTTCATGGATTTTCAAAGACCTAAGGAACCCAGGGATTGTCACGGAACGGCTGATATGTGGAAACTTTGGCCCTATAGAAAAGAGTCGGGGTGGATGAAGCGCGGTTGGACAATGCAAGAAGAACATCTTTCTCCTCGGCGACTATATATCACGGCGTACACAGTCCTTTGGCATATTGGATGTCCAACGGTCATGCTTCATCATACCGCCCATCCGAAGCAGCTGGAAGTTGATACACGGTGTTGCCTTACCGCTACTGAATCGCTCTCGTCAATCCTTGAGATGTACGTTGGGCGGGCTTTATCAAAGGCTGAAGATAGAGTCAACGCTATTGTTGGATTTCTGAAGAATCGCGGTGTTGACCATGTCTACGGGATTGGGACACGTAATCTGAGATGTAATCTCATTTGGAGTCCAATCAACCGCTTTCTCCTTGGGAATGAAGAGGCACAGCCCGATAAAAACTTTCCTTCATGGTCATGGGCCTATTTTCACCAGAAGGTATTCTGGCCGGATGTCTCCCAACATCGTGTTCAGGCTGTTTGTCAGGTCCTCCATGCCAAGTCCCGGGCGTATGAAAAGCTCCGATTGGCCCGGCGTATGCGACTTTCCACAACATTCGCGAATCGTATCCAGGAATCCGAGATGGTTATTCATGCTAGATCGAGGCCATTACAGCCACAGGATCGTGCTTCTCTTGACAAGATCCATGATGTCCACCATGTTGCTGGAGCCACTGTGGTTGACATATACAGAACAATTAACCGCCGCGGTGATAAGATGGATGTGTATAGTTTGGTAGTGAAAACTACCACCGAAGATCGTCCCGACGCCCCAAACATTACCTACGCCCGCCGCATAGGAAGTTTCTGCCGTAGTAGAAAAGTACGCCGGCCTTGGCACAAGCTGGCAAGTATCCGTCCAATGGCAACTCACAGCTTGGCAAGAATAAAGAAATTTCGTTGTCATCGGTGCATAGGTGGGCGAAAAGAGGTCACCGGGCGAAAGCAGAAGTTGGCCGACAAGAAATCCCTTCACAAGAAGGGTAAAAGGGAGCGCCTCGGCTATCGAACGTTTGTTTTGAGCTAAGCTATTGTTGCAGAATCGGTTACACAGACTTTCGGGACCTGCTTCTGTGGCGCTGCGGTAGGATGGTAATATATGATGCTATTGACGTTCTATAGCTTGATTTTCTATCAAATGTGTTCTCGTTGTTATACCGAAGTAAAATTGAGAAAAACATTTTTGTCCACGTCAATTTTTATCGCCCGGGTGATCTGCATCCAGGTAGTATTATTAGGGCCTTTGCAGTGATCAAAAGCTCGCATTGTAAACCTGTATATGGAAAAACGAACGGCCCGTCCGACAATTAGCGCTTCGGTGCAGGCAGAAACGACTCTTGGCATTTGGGGCGATGTTAAAATAGAGGGGTTGTGACGACCGGTGTATATTCACATAATGTACAGGAAAACTGGTTCATGTGTACACACATCTAAATAGGGTAACTTGGTAGGTGTGGAGAGAACGTTCTCTAGTCACATTATTAATAGGCTTTGCTGACGGTCACGCCTACATCGCTGAAAACTACCCGAATGGAACTTCGGTCTGGGACAATGACCCATCATCCAATTGTAGATTCGCGGTCCTTTGTGAATGAATTGTGAATGTTGTTTCGGGGTCTAAGTTAGATGCACCTGATTGTATATATATTTTCCGTCGAAGTGAAGTGTTTGGTGTTTTCATCAATACATACGTGACATTTCGTATGTACGTTGTAACTATTGCAGCATTGTTTTCATCATGTTTGACACAATCACCCTCAGCGGCCCTGGTGGTAGGACCTTTTATGGGCTTTCTTTCATTACCAACCCCAACGAGGTAAGCGGCTCGCCATATATCCGCAACTTGACTACCATATCTCGCCACAAGAGCATATCTAACATACACAGTATTTGGACAAAATCACCCATGAGCGTTCGGGAAGCGACCCGCGAGAGACATGCTCCGAATATAATCATCGAATTATAAAGCAAGTGGCTCAAAGTTACAAGTGGTGTTCAAGATGCACCAATCTTCTTCTCGGGATCATGGTAGTCAGAGGATGCAACGAGTGCAAATCGGAGCTCTGGTCCAAAAAGAAAGTCAAGTATATCTATGGTCTCACCAAAACCAGCCATGGCGGTCAAAACACGGACTGTCCACCCGAAGATGATGAGCAATGGTGGTCGTTCGAGCAGCACGATATACAACAACTATTTGCCGGCGAGCAAAATAGTCGTCTAGTTGGTCTATGCAAATGGCCCACTGTTACACTCGACACCGATGCCAATGTCATGAAAAGATTAGGATTTGGCTCCGACTGTCCTATCTGTTCAGAGATCACGCAAAGTATAATGCAGAAGCTCTACCGCCAGGTTATACGCGGCCAAAAGCTTGCGCTCAAGGATATCACGTTCAGTGGAAACCCGATTTCTCGCAAGCGATACAGAGAGACAAACGACGTGAACCATGTGGATATTGAGTTTGAGGTCACCTGGTATCTCAGAGGGAACCCTGAGATGAAGAAGAATACCATTTCCTTGGCCCTTCTTGCCAACCAGGATATCAACAATCCAGGACTTTCTTCATTCGTCACTAGCCGATTCAACCCCAAGTATCTAGAGAGCCAGCTCCATCCACAGTTAGACGCCGGTCGTGATGCTTTGATAGTTTCGAAGGATCGGGATTACAAAAGTAAAGTTCCTTTGACAGCGCACGGTTATCTGAGACTAACACGGACATATAGAGTTTCCTAAATCCTTCCGACTGATCGATGTCATTAACCAATGCGTTGTGAAGCCTGAGGATGCTCGTGTCATATATTCCGCTGTCAGTCATAGATGGGATGTTAATGACACAAACATGATCTGCACATATAACGAAGAAGAGTTTTCGAAGCCTGGGTCTCTTTCTTTAACGACTATGGCTCAAACGTTATATGACTGCATGACGTTGCTTCGGGAGTTAAATATCCGTTACATGTGGGTTGACCGATACTGCGCCTTACAAGACAGCCCTCAAGACCTAAAAGAGCAACTCCAAGCCTCTTCATACATCTACACTCATTCCTGGCTAACCATTATCTGCGCCGTTTCTAACGAAATGCCCCCCGGGCTTCCCGGTTACACCCAAGACTTCCGCCCCTCCAAAGGACTCAGCACTCCTCGCAACTTTTACGGCGCTGCCTCAACGTGGGTGATCTGGAACACAGCGCCTAAACCAGACTGGATGGACCGTGCTTGGACTGCCCAAAACGAGCAGCTGTCCCGCCGACGACTCTACGTTACGGATTTCACGGTCTTGTGGCACATTGATTGTTCTACGGTTGTCTATCACCATGCCCCATATGCAATTAAGGCTGATCCTGAGAACCCGTGTTGTAGGGATACTGCGCAATCCCTAACATCGATTCTGGAGCGGTTTGTCGGGCGAGGGTTGAAGAGGCATGACGATCGAGTGTTTGTTATTGCCCCGGTGTTGAGATCTAATTCTCTAGATCATCTATATGGTATTGGTACACACAAGATAAGACATTCGCTCTGTTGGAGACCTACAAACCCCGGGGTCTCCTACGAAGCAACCGACTTGTTTCCCACTTGGTCTTGGGCTCATCTGTATCAAGAGACAGTCTGGCCAAAGACCCCAGGTCATAAAGTCCAACCAAAATGCCTAGTTTTGCACGGCCATACCGTACCAGCCAAACGGCTCTCTAATATACGACGTATGAATCTCCCCCTCTCCATCGCAAACACACTCACGGACAAAGAGATTGTCCTCCGTGCCAAGGTTCGACGTGTTAAACAGGGGGACTGTGTAGTTCTTGATGATAAACCAGGCTATTACGAAGTCACTGGGGCCTTCGCTATTGATTTATATAGCGATGTTGACAGTAACTCGAATGATACGACAGTACTCAGTCTGGTGGTTAAGCTAGTTTCGCCGTTCCCGAAGTTCAACGACTCCGGTGTATTTCACGCTCGGCGGGTGGGCATGTGTTTTGGCTTTAGAGAGCTTCCCCTGCACTTACATACGCTAGCTTCGATTCGTCCTATGGCATTACAGAGTGTGACTAGGTTAAAGACCCTTCGTCTTCGCCACCTACGTCTACGCCCATTACTGGGCTCTCAGTCCGGCATGTTGCATGCCAATGTTGCCAAGTTAAACGCAATCAACCAAAAAGTACCATCCCAAGTCAATAACACCCCAATAACTCTGCCGACGCCAGGAAGAACCATCGTTCTCACATCATACCAAGGGCTGTTACAATGGGTCAAACACTATTTCACTGTTCTTCTAGGAGTTGGAGAAAGACTTACAAGTCGATTAAAAAGACCATTTTTCAGAAGGCAAGAACTCGTGGGATGCAGCACAGGATCTTCTTTAGAATCGAATTCAAGTCAGCTCAGTCATAGACCTAAAGTAACGGTGCAGAAACTCGTCCTTTGGAAAGACAAGACAACCGAGGCAATCCGCAAAGCCCATCGTCTGTCCAGACAAAGGTCTGTTCACACAACATTCCGGTTTAAAAAGACGGACCCAAATAACGCAGCATATCGAACTCTCGTTCTTCATTAGTTTTAATAGACGATCTTTTTTACTTGGTTAGTAAAATCATTATTTTGGAGTTCACCATGGAAATGTCTTCGGGGTGCATGTTGACCATCCGGGATCTAGATGTGCTGTTTTATTTTAACGGAACTATGCACCTTCACCGAGTACCGACGGCTTGGGACTAAACGTGTGTCATACTATGGCACTTCAGCGCATTCTGGTGACCGTGGATTCGGGACTAGGATGATATCATGCTCCATTGAGCTCCAGAAATGCCCGGCAGGATAAAGATCGCAGTAGCAAAAAATGTGATAACGCAGACATAGAAGATTTAAACAGGTTATGCAATAATCTCACCCCTCTTTAAGGAATGGACTTGATATATGTGGTGAAAAAGTATATGTCTTCAAATATCGTGACGCTTTAGGATCTTTTGCAGTCAGTACGACAGAATATCATGGTCGTCGTGGTTTAGTGAGCTACGAAAAAGTATAAACTCTCCAGTGCATCTTTCATCAGTATGAACTCGGGCCAACGAATTTTCAACTAATATGATACCTCCAAAACATATATTTCAGTCAACCTAGGCTCACGACACCCTGTGGACATGTGACATTGTACTTGCAGGTGCATCGTGAAAAGTATTTTGGACATCAAATTTAGTTATCAGATTTTGAAAATTACACATTTATATTACACCATGGCCCCCAACCTCAAGAATCCTAAAATCCGTGTACCGAAATATACCAATAAATCTCAACCCAAAATAAAAGTCTTGTAAGAAAGGCTGTCTCTCTTGGACTTCTGGTGAAAGAACGCCCCCCTAACTGGATTTTGCCTCCTCGCGGGACTTCTGCCTCGTTTGCTTCTGGACTGTCGGGTACGAAACGTTTTCAAAGTTGTTAAGCTTTGAATTGCCATTGGCCGGATATGTGAAAGCTTGTCCACGGGTGGCCGTGTTTTTTGGGTTCAACAAAGGCTTCCAATGCGGCGGGCGTGAATAGTATTGGAGGAGGTAGAGTTCTCCTCACTGGTATCCTTGAGCACGACCAAGCTGTATACATCCATTGTGCTGTGTTGACGGTTAATCACCTTGTGTATGTCAATCACAACGGAATCAGGAAAGTAGTGAATGTCGTGGTCGAGGTCCAGAGAGGCACGATCATTTGGTTGCAAGGGCCTATATCTAGCGTGAATTGCAAGCTGGGTATCCTTCATGGCATTCCCAATTGACATGGAGTTACCCGTGTGCCTGAGGACACGAAGTTTGTCAATCGCACTGCTCTTGGCATGGAGTACTTGGCACAACGGGTAAAAGCGGTGTAGTGAAAGGTCCGGCCAAAATACCGGCTGGTGTAAATATGCCCATTACCACGAAGGAAATCCTTCATCCGGCTGCGCAATTGGGTTGCCCAAAAGAAAGCGATTGATAGGACTCCAAACTAGATGGCGTCTCATGTTTCGCGTACCAATACCATGTACATGGCTGACCCCACGATTCTTCAAAAACCCGACAATGGCATTAACTCGGTCTTTCGATTGAGAGAGACCTCGTCCAACACACATCTCAAAAATAGAGGATAGTGATTTGGTAACTTGGTAGCAGCACTTTCCGTTGTGATACAGTACTTTCGGATTGGTAGAATCATGGAGCATCATCGTGGGACAGTCAATATGCCATAGGACCGTATAAGCGGTTATGTATAAACGCCGCGAAGAGAGGCGTTCTTCTTGCATAGTCCAACCGCGCTTCATCCACCTAGACTCCTGTTGGCGAGGCCAGAGTTTCCACATGTCAGCAGTTCCGTGGTACTCCATGAATTCCTTACCTCGTGGGAATTTGACAAAGTCTCGACTGTACCCCGACAATCCTGCATGCATGTTCCCCGACAGTGCACAAATCGTAGTTAGCCAGGAGTTTTTGTAGATATACCCCATGGCTTTGATTTGTTCTTTCTGGTCAGTTTCGCTGTCCTGCATGATACAGTATCGATCCACCCATAGATACGGGATGCCCAGATCACGCGCTAACATCATGCAGTCGTAGAGTGTCTGCGACATGTTTTTGAGTGATAGAGAACCAGGCTGCTTGAATTGTGACTCGCTTTCCGCATTCAACATGATATCCGAAGAAGAATCCCATCTGTAGCTGACAGCCGAGTACTTCAAGAGTTGGTTTCCCACGTCTACGACACAACGCCGATTCACATCAATAAGCCGAAATCCCGTTGGAAAACCTAGAGATCATAGTTAGTACCTCAAACTAGTTACAAGAGTAATGTTCATACTTGTGTTATCCTCGCCTTTGAGGCCCGGCTGGTGCTTGAGGCGTTTTGTGATTCTATCATTCAACTACTAGCGCAAATATACAGTGTTGAATCGGCCTATTCCCTGATACCGCAGTATGGGGCCGCTCGTCCTTCTGTCAATGAGAAAACTGCAGACTAATTGCTCTTGCTTTGATTGAGGCTCTCCAGCTATGTACTATCTAGGCTTAAGCTCTAGAGTGACAAAGTCCAAGTCATTGGCTCCATAATATGGATGCTGAAGGCTTACAACACAATTGTACTCAATGTTTCTGAGCACCATTTTTTTATACGTCCCTGGCTCTGGACGAGAATTTTTCAACAGAGTTCAGGCTATCCCGTAGCATATATGGCAACTAAAATCAACACCTAGAGACTTCAAAGCGGAGCCGTCTGTTTGGTTCGTTGGTGTCGCCCATGGAAGACAAATACCGGAGGAGTCGGCAAAGTTGAGGGTACGAAGTTCTTGGATATGACTGTTCTCAAGAGCAAACCATCTTGGATCCAGCCAAGGCGATGGACCCTGTCTTTTTGCGGTCTCAGCAGTCTCACTGCGCAACGTGTAACGGGATTGTACCGATGACTTAGCTAGCAGTGCTATCTCACAACCATGACAGCCCTTGACGACCATCAAGCTATAAGCGTGTCTGTGCAGGAAGCACACCACTGGCCCTCTTGAGCCACCTTTTCGATAGATTCGCGGTTATGTTCTGCGCATGACTTCTAATGGTCCCCGGCTAGCTTTCTGTGGACGATTCCTTCGGGAATCTAGGGAAGTTAGTTTCTATATTCAAATAATCACTGTAACCCCTTCGCCATGTTCGAGGCCATTACACTTAAGGCTCCAAACAATAAGAATTTATATGGACTCTCCTTCGATAACGGCTACGATAAGGTAAGAGACCCCTAACAAACACATGACTTGCTGCTCCTAGTGCAACATAAAAGCCGGTATCTAACATTTATAATCATCCTATCAGCCTACCCATCAACGACCATCCCATGAGACGCGTGAGACATGTTCCGAATACAAAAGTCGTATCATCGACCAAGTCGCCCAAAAGCAAGGCTGGTGTTCACAATGAGCGGACATGCTACTTGGGACCATGGTAGTCAAGGGTTGAATCGACTGCACATCGGAGCTATGGTCCAAACGACACAAATAGAATTCCCGCAATTTGGCCACCTCCAACCCCACCGGTTCGGTGCCTGACCGTCCGCCACCCGAAGATGACCCACAATGGTGGCCATTTGAACACCACCAAATTCAGCAACAATTTCTCGCCAACCGAGATGATCGTCCCCATAGTCGCCCCGATCAGCCTACCACCAAATGGCCTATTGTCAACCTCAAAACTGACCTTAGAGTCATGCGGAAGCTTGGATTTAAGACGCCTTGTCCAATATGTTCTGCTATCGTACTAAGCTTGATGGTGGCACTTTATCGAGCAGTTAAGCGGCTCCAGAGAATCGCACTTCGGAGTATCTTCTTCAGTGGCAACCCCATGGTCCATAAGAAATACGTGGAACCTACTGACTTGAATCACGTGGACATCATGTTTAAAGTCAAATGGTACTTGGAGGGGAACCCCAAGCTGCAGGAAAATACCGTTCGTCTTGACTTGCTTGTCAATCAAGATGTTGATAATCCGGGGCTTTGTTCATTCGTAACGGACCGGTTCAATCCCAACTATCTAGAGAGTCAGTTGCGCACTCAGTTAGCCCTCTCTCCTAATGATTCAGCGGCATCAGACGCTCCAGAATATGAAAGTAGGGATTGTAGCAGTACTGCGTCAACTGTAGTCCAACATGAATCTGTAGAATTCCTCAAGAACTTTCGCCTCATTGATTTCAACAAAAAGTGCGTTGTCGTACTTCCAGATTCGCGTGTCCGATATGCTACCATCAGTCTCAAGTGGGATGCAAAGGACCTCAACATGATTAAATCGACCAACGAGGCATTCTTCATGGAGCCCGGATCTCTATCTCCCAAAAGTATGACTGGGGTATTACATGACTGCATGATACTAGTCCAACGTCTCGACATCCCATACATATGGATTGATAGGTATTGCGCTCTACAAGATGTCGATGAAGAGCGAAACCAACAACTCCGTGATAGTGAATACATCTTCACCAAGTCATACCTCACCATTATTGTCGCCATTTCCGAGTCTATAACTTCTGGACTCCCCGGTTACACCCAAAATTTCCGCAAAACGGCCGGCCTTGATACTCCCCATAACTTTTACGGAGCTGCGTCAACGTGAGGAATTTGAGACACAGTACGTAAATCGAGTTGGCTAAATCGCGCCAAAACTACACAGAACGAGCATCTCTCTAAACGCCGAGTGTACATGACTGATTTTACTGTTATGTGGCACATTGACTGTGCCACTGTCGTCTACCATCATGCACCCTACGCAATCAATACACACCCTTCAAATCCTTGCTGTGAAGGTACTGCACAGTCTCTCACATTCATTCTAGAGCGATTTATTGGCCGGGGTTTGTGTAATCCTGAGAATAGAGTGTTTGTGATTGAGCCAGTGTTGAAAGCCAATAAGGTAGATCATCTACATGGCATCGGCACAAAAAGGGTAAAGCATTCTCTTGCTTGGAGGCCAGTTAAACCCGGTAGTTCTCCTGGGTCGTCTGATTTATTTCCCACTTGGTCCTGGGCACATCTCTACCAAAGCGCAGTCTGGCCAAAGTCGATACGCTATCAAGTTCAACCGGAGTGTTTCGTGATGCATAAGCACAACTTGCAGCGGAAGTTGTTTGCCCTTCAGAGACGTCTTGGCCTCCCCCTATCTTTTAAGGATGAGCTCACTGATAGAGACATGATTCTTCATGCTAAACCTCGGCGTGCTCGAGAGTACAAGTGTGTGGTTCGTGACGACAAAATAGGCTATCACCATACCCCTGGATCCTTTGCCATCGACTTGTACACCGATGTTGATGATGCCACGCAAGATATAACCACCATCAGTCTGGTCCTCAAGCCTTTCAGTCCATCGTCTCAAATTGGTTATGATCGTGTAATTCATGTTAAGCGCATTGGCTTACTATATCGTTTCGGGAGGCCCCCTATCAACCTACAACGCCTAGCTTCCATCCGCCCCATGGCATTACAAAGCTTGCGCAGAATAAGGTCCTTTCGTCTGAGACTCACACGTTTGCAAACGCCGTCAGTATCCAAACTTAGCTCGTCCACCTTCAACAATGACAAAGTCAAAACGCCCACTAACAACACACCATACAAATCCGTGGAAAAATCGCTCCTCCCCTCCCCGCAGGAGAAGAATGGCGTCCCAACAGTATTCCAACTACTATTCCGATGGGCAAAGCCACACCTAACGGGTCTCCAGAACCTCGCACGAAAACTCGCCAAACGACTTAATCAACTCTTATCCAAGCAGAAAATAGTCATAGAAGACAGCGCAAAGCCTTCATCAAAACTACAGCAGCCAGCCCCGTGGATGGCCAAGAGAAAAAGGTCAAGTCGGAATGTATACCGTCTTTCACGACAAAAGCCGGTTAACAAGGCCTACCACTTTCAGAGACTGCGGAGAAACAGTCCTGCACATCAAACTTTCATTCTCCATTGATGTTATTAGGTAGTTGCGGTTACACAACTAGTTATGTTATCACCCCGGGGTTCCGTAGTACAATACCCGTGAGTGTCTTCGTGGTACTTGCCATATCTAGATGTACCATTTTGTTTTAGTGTGGTGGTGTTATTAGTTGGATTATCCCTGTCAGTTTCCACATCAAATATTCTCCTGGAAGGGCGATTCCTGTGATGACGAACCCTTCTTAATGTATATACTTTCTCTGACACTACTTCATCATACCGATTACAAACCCAACTAGTTAAATTAGTCCCACGCATGTTCCAGCCTTACGAAATTGAAGTTAATAAAAGATGCTAGTAGTCATGATTCATTACAATATAAAAGGTATTAAAGGGAATTACACTGCCGAGTCCTTCAAATCATCCTCTTCACTGTCTTCATCCAAAACAACCATATCCGGAATATCACACCCATGGTCATCCCTCCGCATATCATCAGTATCTCCCAACGTATCACCTAATCTCCTAACATCACTCCAATAAGCCAATTTCTTAACCTCCTCCTCTGCATGCAACTTCGTTGCCTCCAAATACCTAACCCTTTTCTGTAAATGGGCACGTCTATCTTTATTTTCCGGCTGCACTGTCAACTCAGCCAACTCTTTATCCGCCCGCTCAGCTGCCTCAGCCAGCTGCTGCAGTAAATGCGTACGCGAATTCTGGAAAAGGAACAACGACATGATTTCATGAATGTTGTCTTGTAGATGTTCAAGGTCGTCTAGGGCATTCTTTAGGTAATTTTCTACTGCCTCGTGACGTTCCCTGTCAACCCGGAGAACTCGAAGTACTTGGATGAGGAAATGGACATTGTAGATTTCAACCTTGTCGAGCTCGTCCATATCGAGACCCAGTTCCGCCCGGGTTAATCTTGATGCTGATGCCATGCTGTGACGACCGCCAGAGGCACTTCGGCTATGGCTGTAACTAGCGCCACGGCTGTGACTGCCTGCGCGACTCCGGGCCGCATGGCCGCCACTGTGATGACCTTGGCCGACAGGACTAGGACTCCGACCACCCCTTGAAACTTCACCAGAAGCCCGTCTGGATCCGGGATACTCCATTCCCATATGAGTAGTCGGCGACGCAATTACAAGCCCAGTCAATCCATCACGTCTCCGTTCTCTTTTCCTCGTCCATGCTCTTCGTCTGACAAACGATGAATACCATTTCGGACCATGCCAACTAAATGCATCAGAGAACATAAAGCTGTACTCCCAACCCTCCTCATCGCTGTCAATGAGGCTATCGTGGTTGACTCTCCACTCCGGCCAAACCCATTGCCATGAGGGGTCAGGTACTTGTGCTTCGCGGGGGGCTGTAAGACTAGGTTTGTGGAAGGCATTGGTCCATGGTGGGGGATCTAGATTTCCTAGGGCTTTAGCTGAGAAAAGAGCAGATCCGCAGAGAAAGAGGCCTCGCTGGTTTTCGTAGAGAACGTCAATGACCCACTCGTGGTCGATAGGGTGAGTTTGGTTTGTTGGTATAGGTTGCATGATTGGTGGGGTGTGAACTCCCGGAGAAGAAGGTGGTACTATAAGTAGAACATTAGTCGTGCCAGAATAACTACAAAGCTTGAAAATCCTCACCATCAACCTCCACATTTGGGATTTTTGGTCTACCACTTCCCACGGAGCTAGACCTTCTCCGAGCCTCATCAATCGACATTCTAGAAACCCCTCTCACCTCCGTCTTCTTCGCCGCCACCACCAAATTCGCCCCTTCATTAGGCACAGCCATAACATATTCACCGCCCNGATCCCGCCGACGGCACCGGCAATATACCACCACCACCCAACGCCGCTCCCGTCCCACTCATACTCAGAAACGCCGACGCTATCCGCGGTCTCTGCGCCGAGTCCTTACTTTTCCCCAAGCTCCATCGTGACGGAGTTGGGGACTCGATCGGACCCGTTGAAGGCCCGGGAGACTGGTCGAGGGGTGTAGGTTCGGTTGTGACATGTTCAACGGGTGCGGTTTCGGGTATAGACGGCATTTCCTCAAGATGCGACGATAGCGCATTGTCGACTGAGGTGAGAGTGTGGTCGATGGTTTCCTGGTCTACGAGGCTGATCTCATGGTCGTAATCAGTGTCTCTGAGCGGTGCGACGCGACGGGATGATTGTAATCGATGTGGCATTTTTCCTGCCTTGGACGGGGAGTTTGAACGAGGGTGGATATTCCAAGACACTCAGCAGGAACAAGCAAAGATAGTAACCCACAAAAGCTCGGTATAGCGAAAAAATGGCGATGATGTCATATATTCCAGACCCATGCATTTCACGGCGCAAAGGAATTTCAGACACTCAAAAGAAGATAGAAGGTGATTGAAAACGACTGCTTAGGTATACATAGTATGCGCAAAAAAAACCGCAAGCAAAATCACCTCCCTTTCGAAACTCCCGCGACGCAAGCTACAAAAAAAGGCAGGTACACTGCAAACACCAATGTTCTTGCTCCCTTGTAATAAACTACTTCCTCCAGACAAGGGCCTTTCCCTACTTGCCGTCCCTGTTCAACCTGCCGTGGCCCCACACCGACAAACTAAAGCGGAAACACGGCAGAGAATTAAAGAGCCCTTTTACCAAGGCCATTCACAACGCGGAATTTCGTTGGCAGATAGGCGCCACCTGCATCGTTACGGGATCACGATTTCCTTGATCAGTGAGGCGGTTTGGAGATACATTTAACCCTAGGTACATGTTAGCCATTGGGGTTTGACGGAAACGGTAGTGGGCGCCGGGATCGATGCCGTGGAGCGGATGGGGTTTAGTATGTCTTGGATCTCGGGCATTCAGTCATGAACGAGAGCAGCTGTAACTTCGCATCATTGTCAAAGGGGTTTGCCCTGGACTGCTTCCAGATATCATGAACTGTGAATATCAGTAGCTTTGAAAGAGTAAAATCAAACAGATCTGGTGATGTACATATACGGACATGCACCCTTCACGGCACATCCCGCTCTCCACACTACCGGTACCCCGCCAATCCAAGCCATCCCAAACTTGCCACCATCCTGTTTCTCCATCCTCTCTAGCGTGTCCCAACAGCTATAAAACCCCAATCACGCCCCTCAATCCATCTCAGTCCCTCATTCCCCATCATCATAATCACAACTTCCAAACAACCACAACAACAACCATGTCTCAACAACGCAATCTTCTCCTCGGAATCACCGCCGTCGGTGGTCTCAGCTACCTAATTTTCAACAACGGCAAGAACCAAAGTACGTCATCCGAACTACCATCTCAAACCGGCCCGTCCCGGCCCCACTTCCAAGTCCTATACTAATAACCCCAGCTCTCCCCAACACCTCCGCCCAAAAAGATCTCAGCAACCTCGGTGCCCAAGCCGGTGCTAAAATTGACGCTGTCGGACACAAGATAGACTCTACCATCGCCCGGAAACAAGCCGAGATTGGTGAGACCACGGAGAAAGCCGGTCAGGTCTTTTCCGATGCGCGCGATAAGACTCTCAAGAAGATTGATGAGTTCGACCGTAAAGTTGATGAGTCGACTAACAAGGCCAAAGAGTGGCTTGGTGGGAAATAAGCTTATCCTGGGATAGGTTAGACAATAACAGAATCCCGATTTCTTGTGTTTGATTGTTCTTTATCATCCTTCCTCATCAATCTATTACCGCCAATGCTAACGGCGCCATGGGCGTCCGGTTCTGTGAATGTACATAAAATCTACCTTCCAACGACCACTCTGGTCGTCCAACCCACCAAAATAAGATAAAAACAAATGCCAATACAAGTCATTAAAGTCACCTCAACTCAAATCTCCCCCCAACTTCCCATAGGTCCATTAGTAACCGGCTCCGCAACAACCGACCCCGAGCCCAGCGAGCCCCCAAGATCCCAATAATGCTTCGACGATGCACTCCCCCGTCTAGCCGACCGCCTAGTCCCCTGACTCCGCACAGATCCATGATGTCTCCCCGCTCCCGCGCCCGTCATAGCCTTGAACGACCGTCTATCCGCAGGAATCCGGCCGCCAATAAGTGGATGCTGTTGGCGGATTCTAGCCGCTTTGGCTGCCGATTCCTGGGCATTAAGTGGTCTAGTCGCCGTCTTCACGTGGGTCGTCGATGATTGCTGAGTCGCGGGAGAACCATTTACCGAAGAGTTAGCCGAGTAGGTGCCGTAGACGAAGCGGGATCGGAGATACTTGAAGACAAGCTTGATATCCAGATCTTTCTCCCACTCTTCCTGAGTAAATTCTTGCTGACCATGCGACTTTTGTACCGTCACCTTTTCGCCGGAGCCCGCCGCCCGAGACTGGTTCTCTTCAGGGCGTGGCGACGCCAGTCCGGAGCCCTGGAGCATGGCAAAGGACGGCTTGAACTGCAGTGCCGACTGTGAAATAGATTCCAACAGCGACAGTGCCTTCCGAGGAGCCGACGGGGTCGACGCCTCGGGAATTGCTTCTAACCCTGCGTAAGGGAGGGGATCTTGTTGTACACGCTTGTAAGTCGAGAATGCGCCAGGATGTGGGTAAGGAGAGACGGAGTTTACAAATATACCAAGCTCCTTAGCTACGCCTTCCACCATGCGTAATTGCCAGGAGTCCTCTTTTGGAGTCATGTTTTCTGCCTTATTCTTTTGATCCGATGCGCCGGGGTGTCCTGACGGAGATGCCGCGCGGGGGGTGGCCTGGGCCTCGTTTTCGTCGTCGACATATGTGTCGCCAAAAATGATGGCCAAGTCGTGGTCGCTAAGATCGAGCATGTCGCGAATCACCTTGTGCGTAATGCGGTCAAGGAATCCCTTGGGTTGCTCATCTGCCAGCTCATCCACTGCCCGGTCGTCAACCGAATCGTCATGCCACTCCATATGCTCAGTCTCGTCAGCCTGTGTAGCCAGAGGGGTTATTGATGGCTCTTCCTCGATAGCTTCTGATGCGATGGAGCCTTCGAATGCCTGTTTCTTAGTCCGTGTTGTCGAATTTGCTGAAAGTCTCCGTTGCCGTCTCGTCTCCTTTTGTATCTCCTCCAGAAGAACTCTGCTGTGTTCCAGACGCCATGCCTCAATGCGCGCACGGCGTTCGGCAGCCTCCAGTTCTTCCGGGTCCATCAGAAGCTCTGATTGGATCTTCTCGAGACTCTCCCGGGTGTTTTGTATGCTATTTGGGTTGAATTGCTCAAAAGCATAGAGCTGATCTTGTGTCTGGCGATTGGTGGCAAAATCTGGCACCCGGAAAGTCCCGAGGCCATCATGGCCCGGGAGAACAGGTGTGGGAGCAGGAGTAGGCACGGTAGGACCGGAACGGAAATCGGCAAGGTGACTGTCTAATATATCGAGTTCGGCATCTTCATCATATTCATCATCGTCATCTTCATCATCATCCAACTCTTGGCTAGCCAAAGCTTCTGCCCCCGTATCTTCTGACCGTGGCAGAAAATCAGACCGCACTATACTTGGATTCTCCGAAGGCGTGGTAACCGTCTCGTTGATCGTGAGAAAAGAAGATGTAGTCTGAGCCTCTGACACGGCCGTCGGTGGGAACAGAACCCAAGTCTGACCATTACCATTGGATAATGAACGAGAATGTCTCTGCGAACTAGCTAACGAACGGCTGACAAGCGAAGGTGCAGACCCAGACGCCTCCCGGAGGTCGTCCGCCAGCGCCGCGCGCGGAGTCTGGGTCGCGTGGGCTTGGAAGGCCATTATAGACGGCTAGTTGGGCGGTAACGATAGAGCGGTGGAGGACAGTTCAAACGGGTAGGCGTTCAACAGGCGATGCGGAATTCGAAGCGAGCGAGTGGGCGGTCGGAATGGATCGGGGTGGTCGGTTGATCGGTTGATCGGTTGTCGTCGTCGTCGTCGGTTGATACACAACACAATAAAGTGCTGGGATCTAGAGGTTGTGATGTTGAAAATTATAACGGGGTTGCCCAGGGCGTAATTGAAAGAATAGTAGGTGCTAATGCATTAAACTTGACGTTGTAGTGGGTAGCAAAGGGGCTGGTAACTGGGCCCACGATGTACTGAGACAGGGAATGGAATGGGTGCTTTGATGCTTGTTTAGTTTGTAAACAATCACGATGACGGTTGAAGAACAAAGAGGACAAAAAAAAGAGGCTACGATGATATAAAAAGTAAAAGGCAATAAGACCAAACGGCGGATTCGGCACCAGTCATTACGACCTGCAACATTCCATCAGTCCACACAGTACCCCCATCCCATGATATTATCACCGAACCTGGGTGTTATCAGTCGTTGCTGCGGAACCATGACCATGGTGGTCGAATATTAGTGGCCCCTAATTGTCTCTCACAATAGCCTCATCCCGACCCTGTCTTTTCTTCTCTCCCCAACCCACAGCGCTCTTTCAGGGCCATCATCTTCTGGAAGCTCCCCAGGGCAAGCCCAATCTGCGCCGCACAATTCGCCCCGACTAGCCCCTGTAGCGCCATTGGTAACAGGAGTCTATAGCTGTTGGGACAACAGGAACAGACAAGACTAAGCATGTCTTCCCACGGCCTTTCCGGAGCATGATAACGCACCGATTCCTATTGTTGATAGGTAATCACCACGATGCTCTTTTTGTTCCGTGAGTGAAACTTTTTTTTTGCTTCCCGCGTTGCTAGGTGTCGATCATTGGGTATAAACATCCAGCTCATGCTCGCCTCCAGTTATGTCAACTGCAGGTAGGCCCGTGGAGCAAGCGCCGCCGTTTCAAAATCGCCATGACTGGTACCGTGTCCCACCAACTTACACCACGAATGTCTACCCTAGATTCAATCCTACATTCATCCCTCGAACTCCTCAATCCATCATCTAACTCATTTCTTGCGTACTCGGCGTTAGCCATTCCTATGTCACTACTAACAAACTGCCATCTAATAACCCCTATCTCAAGCCATCTCAACTTAGCCCTCGCTCAGCAAACCAAAGTTCATACATCTGCACCCAGAAATTCCCTCTATCCGGTACCGCTTCCGTACTCGCAGCCTCACCAAATTCCTTCTTTTCAAAGTGTGAAACCCAAGTCTGCCTGACTGCACTGATCTTTACAAGGCACTTCCACGTGATAATTGACCTGTGGTCACTAGACAACTTTGCACTGGCACCCTGCATTTTCCGTATGCCTGACCGAAATCGATAACATATTTGAGCCTTGATCAGTGATTTATTATGTACAACATACAACGGCTGAAAGTCTCGTGCGCTATTAATAACAAACAAAGAACTTTCCATTCAGAGTAAACATAACAAATCGCTCCGCAAAATTCCGTCTGAGAGTTGCTTATGACGACACACTACCGTTCACCGTTCCATTTTCTGCTTCCCCTTCCCACATGCGGGGACTAAGTCTTACCGTATACACATTCAACCATGATCAGCCGCATAGCCGAATACCATGATCCCGACCATTTCCCATATAGATATTGTCAGTATATTTATAGGACTCTATAAGCCCCCGTAGTACCGTTAATCTGACTGCACTTCATTCGTATTCTTGTGAATACTCATTCATCATTAGTACCTCAACATCAATATCTAAAAGTCACCGGCTATTCTACGCCACTCCTACAAAATCCCTTCTTCTCTCCTTGCGTCTGACCTGCACATCCCCGCACAGCAGTCCGTATAGGCACCGTTTCGCCATACCGCTCTTCCCGGGTAAAGCCATTGCGCGGGGTCAGCATCTCCTCCTCAAAGGAACCTCAGCTTGTTTGTCTCCCTATGGGATCCCTCATTTGCGATGCATCTTCCCTTGCCTATACATACTGTTATGCATAAACACAACACATGTGGGTCGGCCCTTTCCACACCTAAGTCATAATTCCAAGCCACGACAAAGTCTCATCCAGGCTTTTGATATCGCCCATCTTCTAGGTGCATATATTATCTGGCAGTATCCACACCGACCCTATATGTTAAACAAGGCCATCCACACTTTCCATACAAAGGCTGTCACCGCCATTTAACTCACTTCTCCACTCCCCCTCTACCTAATATCGTGACACCAGTAACTTGTCTCCTGGCAGCATCAAGTTGTACAATGTCTAACTATACCAAGGGTTTCTGGCAGTTGTTAGCTTATTTTAACCAACGGAGCTATCCAACATTCTCTTCCCAACAAAAATCATCCAATGAGTGAGCCATCCCATGTGGGATTTTTGCCACACTTGGCAACTGTCATGATATCACCCAAGATCAACTCCATCGGGATCCCGCTATCATAGTGTGCAGTCAATATATCTGTAGTCATTATGTAGATCAAGGGACTTCATGTGATTTATGATTTCGCTTAACTTTGTAGTAACTCTTCACTTGTGGGATGCTGTCATAAACTGAAGTATATAATTATCTGAGTATCAGATGACCTCTCATCCGATCGGTTCCCAAACCACTAACCACTAACATACTGTCAACGGTAGGGTTAATAACAAATAAACCCTATATACATTTCACGTGATTTCAATATTTAAAAATAGGCATAAGATAAGATAACTTCAGTCTCAAAGACTGCATTCAATAACAATTAAAATCACAAAGAGACACAAAGGAGATCTGTTTCCCATCGCGATAGCCAATAGGCTTCGCTCCATTGAAATTCCCATTAAATGACTCCAATCCAAAAGACACAAAACCCCAAGACAATACAATCCCAAGCCCAGTCCAGCGCCATCAACAACGACTCATCACCCATCCATATTCCAGGATGAATGTTCCAATCGCCATCTTAACCTCAAAGAAGAAGAAAAAAGAGCCCAACGGCACCAGAACCAAAGCCAATAAAGTGTTTGTGTTATAATTTTAGGTTTTTTTGTCATTCATTTTCAAGCTAGACCAACACACTTAAGCCTCGAAAGCACCGGGGAACTCGCGCATGTTGTGCTCAAGGGAACCGTGGTTGGCAAGGAACTTGACGTAGGCACCGTCAACCTTGACACGGCCACCAGCCTTGCGCTCGGCGTACTCCTCGCGGCGGAGAGGGGTGAAACCCCAGTTCTTGGAGACAATGATCTTCTGGCGACCGGGGAACTTGTACTGGGAGCGGCGGAGAGCCTCGAGGGCGACAGCGCGGTCTAGAAGGGGGAGGATCGTTAGTGATGGAGTTCACCATGTTGGAGAATGTTGGAGAGGAACTTACTGCTGTCACGGGTGCGGACGGAAAGAATGATCTGGCCAATGTTGACACGGGCAACAGTACCGTTGGGCTTACCCCAGGCACCACGCATACCGGTCTGAAGACGATCGGCACCAGCGCACGACAACATCTTGTTGATACGGACGACGTGGTAGGGGTGGGCACGGACACGGAGGTGGAAGGAATCCTTACCAGAGGTCTTGACCATGTACCTGATTTTGGTGTTAGAACATGACTCTCAATATGTGACGTCCGTCCCACGGTGATTTATAATCAAAAAGCATTCCGGTGCAATTCGATAGACCACCGTGGAAATCATTGGTAACTTACTTGTTGGCGCAAATACGGGCGGCCTCAAGGGCCTCGGAACTCAGCTGCTCATACTCGTTGGAGACAAGGTGGATGCAGAGAGGGAAGTCGTCGACGTTAGCACGCTTGCGGCCCAGGTCGAAGATGCGAATCTTGGGGTCGGGGACACCACGGTTGAAGCGCGACTTGGGGTACGGCTATTCCAACAAAAAAAAAGTTAGTCAATTTGCTCCTCTGGAGATGCAAAAAAGCTCATGACTCGGCCATTCAAAGGCATCGATACTCGTCAATTTCCCTACTCCCACTACCAAAACGCTCACCCCCAAAATCCCAAGCTGTGAAAATTTCGCCATGAAGTCTCATAAGCCCAACGGTCTTTCAAAATCCATCATCGCAAAACTTCATCATTTCTTCGCAAGCCGGAGCGGGACGTGTATATCATCTGGGGGTAGGTATTCGGAAACGGGGCGTGGTAATCGGAGCAGGAAAATTCCAGTCAAGTAACGGCAACAGTGACGGCATCATGATAATTCGAGCACAAGAACAAACGCACCTTGTTCTTGCAGTAGCGGTAGCAACGAGCGGGACGGCGGGCCATTTTGTCTTCGGTTAACTGGTGAAGTGCCTTAAAATGGGTGATGGGGGGTTTGGGGGGGAAAGAGGAAGAAAAAGTACTCGTTTGGAAAATGGACCACTTTGGCGTGCGAAACCATCTGCCCAGGCCAATTCCTTGATTTCTAACCCTTGATTTCAAAGCACTAACCTGCATTTGGTAGGTGGGCATGGGGCGGCTGATTCTCGGACCATTAGGGCTCTGGGCAAAACTCCGACCTATAATTGGGTATTTAGTGTGGCTTATAGCTTAGTCATCCAAAACGCACCAATTTTTTTGAAATTCTGATTTTTGGGGACTGGGGGGATGGGGGGAGATGGGGAGGCCCCACTTTGGAAGGAATTGTCGGGTCTTGCAAGATTTTGGTAAAATTGGCATGAAGGATATTCCGACCTGAGGAACTTGAACTTGTTTTTTTTTTCTTTTTCTTTTTCCTTTTTGGTATCAACATCTACTCAAGTTGCTCAATATCAACCGTCGAAATGGCCCCCGTTAAGAAGTCTAAGCGCGATGCGCAGAGCATCAACTCCAAGCTGGCTCTGGTCATGAAGTCCGGCAAGGTCACTCTCGGCTACAAGTCGACCCTCAAGGTACGTTTTTCCTCTCATCCCGCGATACCTTCCACTTGCAAAATATTAACATATCCCCCCGCATCCAGGCCCTCCGCTCCGGCAAGGCCAAGCTGGTCATCATCGCCTCCAACACCCCCCCTCTGCGCAAGTCTGAGCTCGAGTACTACTCCATGCTGGCCAAGACCAACGTTCACCACCTGAACGGCACCAACGTACGTATCCACCCACAGTCACAAACGCTCTTCTCAAGCCACCATGGCGGCCCTGGCGGATGAAGAATACCTGGTTTCCTAAGAAACCTCCCTTCTCATCCGTCAACCCTGCGAAGAAGTCTTAAGACGATACAAGACTTTGGAGGGTACTGAATATATGCTAACTCCCACGTACAGATCGAGCTCGGTACCTCGTGCGGTAAGATGTTCCGCTGCTCCACCATGTCCATCCTGGACGCTGGTGACTCTGACATTCTGTCCGAGCAGGTTTAAATTTTCGACTACGTGTAGTTGATTATTGAGCAACCAAAATATCAAAAAGATTATATCAAAAAACTTACAAAACTATTCTTTGTCTTCCATGGATTATCTAGTCGTGCAAGCAAGAACATCATTGGGGCACCGGCGTTTCGGATTCGGATATAACAGGCCGCATTTGGGATTTTGCTTTTTTCAATCGATACTCGACACTCAATTTACAGCCGAGAATTCGCCATCAAGTTATCCAATGACGTTTCGTGTGGTTTGTCCTAACGCCCCAATGTTGATCTTGATATGTCTATAATGTGCTTATAAATGTGCTTCATCGTAATTTGTAATAACCGGTGGCGGAAAATGTCAATGCTGCCACGCATTTGTAAGCCTCACCGATCGATCGTAGTCACCTAGTCGCGCTGTGTCATCGATACACTACTGCTACAAAGGTCCAGACTGCCCCGGGTATCGTTTAAAAATGCAGAATCTATTCATAATGATGGGTATAAAGTCTAGTAATACAAAAATAGGAAACGAGCGTTGTACAAAAGCAGCATCAACACGACGCTAGCGCCATGTAACACAAGCTACCCTCCCTAGCACATTCAAACCTGTGATCCCCTATCAGAACCATCATACCGGGACGTAGTCTGGGAAAGTCTTAAGGGCGTAAGACAATCGACGACCAAAGAAGACTGCCGTTTCCCAGCATAAGCATACACCGAACTTAGTGGCTGGGCCGGCCGCCAATCCATGTCGGCATCCTCAATATCACGAAAGGTCCGCGCAGCAACCTGCCGCACGACGTTGGTCCGCGTTGGGCCCGTTGTGCTTGCAACAGCGTTTGCGGCAAAAGGTGTAGGCGCATTGTCGAGGGCTATCTGGCGAGCGCGTTGAAACCTGTCGAAGCACTCGCGAATGATCTGTTCTGTTGTAAGGTTATCGGTAACGACGGAGCCCTCAAGGATCTCACGGACGTAGTCCTCGACCTGGACGAACTTAGTTCTGTCTTCATGGAACTTTTCAGTTACACCACTGTTGTGAATTAACGCGAGGATACCGGCAATGATAGTGTTGAGAGCAGCCAGCCCCGTGACGACCTCGCCAGAGTCATCAAGGTTCATAGAACCGACAGCAGTTAAAGAGGCGCCGACGAGAATCTGGGTCACCATCCCGATCTAGCGGATAGTGAAGATGAGCTGGTACAGGTAGAAATATTTGGTTCGATGGAACACAATATCTCTGTAGAGACCCGGAGGCATCCCTCTGGGAGGCCAAAGACCACGATCTGGATGGACAAGACGCGTGTCTTCTAGGTTATTGATGGCACCGAGGCTGAATGCAATCTTGATCCACTCATCCTCGGGCAACAGGCGATGAGTTGAGAAGTCTTCACTATTAACCTGCTCCGGGATATGAGGTGGGACCTCCGGCTCAGATGGGATTGGATGGATACCAATAGGTGAGCCAGCTATGGGAGACGGCGGGGCCTTTGGGTCTTCGAGGGTGGGAAGATTGGATTGTGAATCATTTGTTGAGTCCCCAGCAAGCCACGAACTGGACGTGTGCGATGGCGGCTCGAGGAGAGGTGTGCTTTCGGTAGAACCGAGAGAAGCGTTGGGTCTGGTGCTAGCCATGATGTTGATGTTGACGATACAGTTTTCTAGAGGGAAAAAAGACAAAAAAGAGTGTTAGTTACAGCGACGAGGAGTGTTGATTGATACTTGTCGTGTTCGAACCACTTACAGAATTAGAGTTAGGACTGCGTGAATTGAAGAAACAATTTAGATGCTGAAGAGGATGCATAACTGAGGTTGAGTTAACCAAAGGAACGATGGCTTGTTGACATCTTCATCATAGGCATGACATAAGGAAATCGCGGACCAAGGTTGGTATCCATGATTGTAATTCCCCGTAACTTCCGTGCTTGACAGTTGCCTTCCCAAAGTTTGCCTAACCAATATCATGCTGAAGGTGAGCATGAACGTATGTATGTATGTATATTGACCCTAACAAAAACTCAAGCATACAACTGAAACAACAACACTTTGGTCATATGACTAGCCTTGTAGTTTATCCCGACCAGTTTTTCACTGCTGCTGCCACGGTCACAAACACTCCTTCCCAACGCCGATTCACCCTTCGGGCCCGTTCCTCTATACCTTATTACCCCTCAAACCATAGAACTCTCTACACGGAACACTAACGGCACCTGTGTCTCCCGAACCATTCCCACAATGAAACTGACGGCTCCTGTTTAATGCCGACCCACGGAAACAACTAGTGGTCAGAGACTGTTCCAGACGGAGAATTTATTGTTTATGCATCTACCGTACCATGTTATGAAACTAAAGTGAATATGGGCTTGTTTACGGGTTTACTAGACATAATTCATGCACCAAGAAAGCAACAAACAAGACCGACACTGAAAGTCCGCCTTGCCCGACCATAGGTGAGTAGGTGAGTGGAAGTTATTGCCTGGTACGGAAACTGGATGTACGCAAGGTTGTAGCATGTGCTGAGTGCGATACGCTCTAATAACCAGAACCGCAGATTGACGGTAATGGCATCACCCAGAGTTTTACTGAGTCTGGTCCACACCCCCTCCTTCTGAAGTATGGGCATATCCAAGCACAAAGGGGCCTCTACCATTTTACATATTCTAGCTGGAAACAGTGAACCATAGTCAACATGTTACAGCCGTTTTCATAAGTATATTGCGGCGTTGTGCCGCGTACTTTGAGCCCAGTCGGAAACACGGTAGTGTTTGCTTCCGGGCATGTATAAGCCGGACTTCACCAAGGCTTAACGGGGGAGGTACGACAGGACCAGGCGGTTACGTATAATAGACATACCGGATGCAATTGCAGCATATGGTAAGATTCTCTACAAGTGGCAAAAGATGGCGCAAGAGGATGACAGGAAGGATGTGTGCATAGTGACTGCTCTCGTGGTAGGCATCGTGTGACCCTCTATGGCGCTTGGGGTGGTGGGCCAGAAGGACGATTGGCTGGTGATCACGGAATGTTCTAGCTATTGAAAGTAACCACTATATCACCAACGCAACGGTGATGGGGGTGTGGGGGATGCCTGCGGAATTCCCTGTTGGATTAGCCCTTGGAGAAGGCGGGCACCGAGTCGTTTGTGGCACGCTTCCTGGCAGTGCACGCTCCTGCATAGCACATGATGGCCTGTCCCATACAGTGTCCCTGATAACGGCTCACCTGAAGCTCCGCATACAATAGATGTGCATCCTCGGAGGCACACTTGAGTTGTTGAGGTATGTGTTTGGCACTAACAAGTTGATGATATTCCCTCAGAGGACGGTACCATGCAAGGCTCATTGTTTAGTGACCAATGAAACGCCCAACAAACGCTTAAGGCTTTCTTCGGCACGACCCATGACGAGGATGGCCTATAACTAGTCGGCATAAGAGTGGTTCACTGTGTGTCCAAAGAAAGTTAGTCGACGGCGCAGCGACCAAGTGTTGTGTCCGTGAAGTCGATGTGACATCCGCGCTAGACCACGGGCGCTAGATTCAGACATCGATATAAACAATGGCTTGAGGGTGAGGGGGGGGAGCGGAAGATGAGACTTGGGACAGCACATTAGTGCATCACACAGGAACCGTCGCAGTGATGGCAGCGCTCCCTCCAAGTGACCCAGACTTTGTTGAACGTGGGGTGGGTGGTGTGTCGTGTCGTGTCGTGTGTATAAGCACACTGATGGCGGCAAAAGGAAGCAAGAGAAAACTTTGGACCGTCCAAGCAACAAACAAGGCAGAACCCGGGCCAGCAAAGGGTAGGTAGCACTGATAGGAAATGAAGGGCAATTTGGCTGGTGTGACGTTGTAAACGGGTGAGGTAGGGTACTTTCGAATGAGAAGTGACAACTGTCGTCGGTATATGATGGCCCGTTGGACATGAAGGGTCAAAATAGAAGTGACTTAGCAGGCTAAGCCATGCAGAATGGGACGGTTATGGCTTAGTAGGCTGCTCGACGGAGGACCTGGGTTTGGGGAACAGGGGAGGAAGAAAAGCAATGTAGATGTGTAAGCAATTGACAAAAGCAGTAACAGTCACACGTTTGCAAGAGGACTTTATCGGCCCATGTCAGTGAAAATCCTCAAAGGCATGATAGTGCCGATTGATGTATGGGAATGAGGAACTCATGGTTAGATGCAAAAAAAAGCAGTATGGCTATTGGACGGAAGTCAAATGAAGAATCAAGGAATGTCCAGACACGCCTCCCTCCCATGGACAATAGATTCAATCCCGGTCCTTCCCCCCAGGCATCCGACCCACGACGGATGTTACGCTCCAGGGCGGGCAAGTAAGAGTGTTGAGGCAAGTAATGGAGAGTGGACCCCCTTCTATGTAGGTAGTCAAGTTTGAATAGACATAGGGCCAAGAGAAAAAGAAGAAAGGCTTAGAAGACCGGGGTATTAGTGATGATAGGGGGTGTGTAGGAGCGTTTGTACAATGTATACACGTGTAGTGGCGACCGGAGGACAGCGGAAGCACAGTACTTTACCGTTCGGGCTCGGGAAAAAGAACGGACAGGCCTGTAATGGAGGATGAGGCGAACTCAACTTAGCTTTATGTGATGTACATATGTACATACAGGACTAAACAAATACCGAGACATATAGAAAGAGGAAGGAGAAGAAGAAGAAAAAAAAAACAGGCTGAAAGTTAGCCGATAGAAGGTGGGATTTACGCCTCGGGAAACGGGGGAAAAAGAAGAACGGGCTCGTCACGGCGGTAGACGACGGGATTTTCACAATTGTGTAGGGTCCCGCATCCACGAGAACAAAGTACCCAGACGGTTTTCTCGTGCCTCCCACTTACACGATGATCATGCCCGGAAGTAGTTCACGATGATGACAACCCCCGTCACTAAGTCATGTTTCGTCTGCTTTGACAATCCTCGTCGCTGGTCGATAGAGGAGTAGGAGGAGGAGGAGTGACTTGACTTTGAAAGAGTAGCAAGCAAGCAAGCGTTAGTAAGTTTTTTTTTTGGTCAGTGTGGGCTTGGTTCTTTTTCGTTTGACACGCCCATTTCCTTTTTGAGTAAGTCATGTTAGAATTACCCGTTTTGGGGGGACTACCTAATGGGGTATAAGACGACGAACGGACGACTCAACAAAGACTTGCGGGTTGCGCTTTGTCCTACAATGTATACTTCCGTTTTAGTCAAGAAAAACATGGCTATGGATGTGATAGTGAGTGAATGTGCATGTTTGATTTTTTACATTCTTTTTTCTCTTTTGTTCCTGTATTTTTTGATGCGTTTCTGGAGAGAGACCCTGGTCTATATGATGGGTGTACTATGTACAAGGTGTAGTTGACGACAAGACACAATGATTGATTGATGTGCGTACAATATATCGATGGACGGATGGCGGAACAGCATGGGATGAGAGGTCTGTTTGCTCGGGATGTTACTTTGGCCGGGAGATGAAGAAGGCGGACGGACGGGCTGGTTAGTCAGTCGGCCGGTGGAAGGGCCGGTAGTTCGGTTGAGGAGAGGAGACTGTTGGGACATGAGTGACGACAACAAGTGGTCAATAATGTAACGACCAAGCCCATGTTGTTAACCAGGGGTATTGATCCACGATAATTCGATATGTGCCACGAAGAATCTTTGTATTTCCAAAGAATCTATGTTCATATGTAGTTAGTCTGTTCCTTCCCACTTGGCAAGTCTGTGTTCATGGTGTTCCAGATATGCTACAGATTCAACCAAGGGAAAAAGCCTCGTGGCCGTCGAGACCCGCCCTCACGATCTAGTTTACCCCCGTCCTGTCCCCCGGAAGCAAGGAAATCCTTCAGACAACTAAAAGGCCTCCCCTCCCTCCCCCCACGGGCGCAAAATCGAAGGTTGTGTAGACGATCGGCTCATGACAAGGCCGAGCGCCAGGGGGATGAGACCGCTTATTCGGTTAGTGATCCGGCGAGGCGCGCATTAGTAGTGTTTACAATGTATGTGTGGACATAGATGAGGGGAAGGGTAGATGGTGGATTTGGAACTAAGCTAGATGAAGACTAAAGAGACATATGACTTGTCGTTGCTAGTGCTTTTGGGGCCGCAGACGGCACAGTCTTGAGGGTTCTTAGTGAACCAAGATTGGATGTGGCGGTGATGAATATCGGGAGTTACGATTAGACGCTTTGACCAAGATTGATTCTGGTAGAGGTTGTATATAAGTACATTTGTAGACACGAGTAAAGAGAAAAAGAAAGAAAACAGAAGAACAACAAAAACTGGTATGTGCCTTGCATAAGGCGGAAAGACGAACATGTAAACCACAGACAATAGAATCCACGGATATACCAAAGCCAAGTAACCATTGACTTCATGCAGAATGCATCATATGGTACATTTCTCCACAACCAAGTCACCAACCAATAATCCATCGTCACTAAACCACCTACCAAAACGTATCAGGTACCCCATCTAGGGCAGGTTTTAGTGTCCGTCCATAGGCAACAGACGGGCCGGGGCCATCCCCACAAAATGCACGAGCGCATGCAAGACGAAAAGAAAAGAAAAAAAACGCCGGCTTATGGTGAGGAAAAAGAGTGGTAACGAGAGGGTAGGATAATTTCTTAAGTGGTTAGAAGGAGCGGTGCATGAGGATGTATGCGTTTCATGGGTTTTTGGTGGGAAGACTTGTGATGGGAGGATTTAACTTGTCTGATGGATGGATGGAGAGAATTTTTGAAAGGGACTTGGCGATTTACATGGTAGATTCGCGGGTTTGGCTGGGTTTGAGGATATGGTGATTCTTTATCGGGGACGCCACACTCAATTTGTACCAGGGGCCTAGTAGTTTTTAAGTGATATGTATGTAAGATGTGTATGGATAGTATATATACACAAACATATCTTGTATACTGTAGCTGCCTATATTTAAGAACCCTCACGCTTTGACCGACAGAAGCTTCGAAGAAGGACATTAACAACAATCACGGATAATACTATTGAAGCACTCACGGACCACCAAAAACGGGTTTATCTCAGTACCAAGAAGACTAGTAAGTATGTTTATATTTTTCCCAAAAAGAATGGCAACAACTCGGGTAGCGGGGAGTTCTTTAGTAGTGGAGATACCCAGTGGATACGGAACATGGAGAATAGGAAACTTTTTGAGGGAGGAGGGGTGATACCGGGTGACGGGTGTTCCGGAGGTTTCTTTGTTGTACAAGTTAGTTTTGTTTAGACTGGTGAATTGATGGCGTGGCGGGACGTGCCTTCTGGAGAGTTTCTTTGGATATGCTTTGGGGTTGTAGACATGACGTCAAGGATTATATATGTATACAACGTGTATTATTACCTTTGTCCTCCCTTATTTTCTTGACAATGAAGAAAACGCCACTTGATGTGTCGATCATCCCGGATCGGGCCTTCTCTGATTTTTATGTTTGTTTTGTACTGTAGATTATATAACTGGACCTCCAATCATACATGTAGTCATGATGAGTTATACTCCACAATCAACAAAATCCAACATCTTCATACAAACCCTGTTTCAATCCACAACCACCACCGCTCAGACTCCAGCAAAACTCACTAGTCAATCATTCAAAATCCTACAATGGTTGAATCGAGATTGGTCGTCCGAGGTTTCTCACCAGACAGGGTCTTTACTTATGTATGCATATCTGTACATACACATGTATATACAATACAATACTACAAGTCATTCGTCACGGGGGGAACTTCCTTTACCGACGGCAACAAAACCGGCTTGGAAATGTCAGGGTCCCTAGTAAACTTAGGGATGAACAACACCGATGCCGATATGGAAATATCTGGTACAGAAACTAGGTCTATACATCTCGCTTACAACTTCATGAATTCCACCCGTCCATCCATCCCCTCAAAGTCGCCAAGAAAAACAAAACCCCACTCAATAACGAGCCGGAATCCGATAACTCATCTCGCCGACCCAGTTCTCTCTCATCGTCGTCGTCGATATATCGTCCCTTCTTCTTATCCCTGCCCTGTCTACCCTACCTCTTCAATACAATATGTAAATCCAACATGTTTGCTTTCCTTACTTACATAATACATGCGGTGATTGCTTTTTCCCCGTAGTCACGATCTATTCATCGTATAATCCTCCCTTCTCTCCACGCCCGCCAATCCCTCTTAACCGACGTTCCGTCCTTGCCACGCGGTCATTCTAACAAGGAAATGGAATACGCTTCGGTAGGTAGGTTCCATTGGTGGCTAAAGGACCCCGTATATCGTGGTGGCGGACGGGTGTGGCTTGGTGGGTTTGTATTGTATGTCTTGTTATGTTATGTATAGACGGACATGCATACATGCGTAGAAAATACATGGTTGGTGCTATTTTGAGATGGTCTAGATTGGGATGGATTAGCGATTGGTGGTACGATGGTGACAACGGATGAGGCAGGGCAAGGCTGATTAGACGGGCTAGATGGATGGATGAATGGACAGTCAACTCTTTTGAATTCTACAAGTATAATCTCGCGCTCAATAACAACTACCCAGAACAATATACCCTGGATAACAAGGTGGTCGGGTCACTTACATCTGATGTCTACAATAACCAGTGTCGATCAGCGAGCATCGTCATCTAAGATGGTACGAAGGAGTTGGTTACTTGTTTGTTTGCACATAACCACCACCCCAATACGCTTCAAAATCTACAGAATCAACATGGTCTAAGACTACCATCCAAAGCATCTTTGTTGGGGCCTCCAGCCAAACAGACCTCCAAAATGATCGACACCAACAACTGTCCGTCCGTCCATCCACTACCCATATTCCCGCAGCAAAGTGGAACGGCCGTATCAAAGAAACCAAAGAAAAAATTTCCCTCCTCCTCGCTCGCTTCTCCCTTCCCTTCCTAAGCCGACTCCCCGGCACTTCCCATCGGATGACCCCCCGGCCCGGCTAGTCTCGGTCATCTATTCCCTCTATAGGTCAGTTAACCGGGCCACATACATCACCATAACTATACTAAACGTACCAAACAATATGGAAAACCAACCTTCTCCCCTTTCCCACAATGACAAGCCTCTCCACCGTATCGGAACAACTGCACCTAGTCTCTCCTTTCTATGTCCAACAAAGCGCGAGAAACCCGACGGAGAAAGAAACATATCTCTTAGATATGGTATCTTTTGTTTCTCATCACATCACCACCGAAATATCCCCTCGAATATGATTCATCCCCTGCCTTCCAATTCCACGTCCTTTCCTATCTCTCCTTAGCGTCAAACCAACCGAAATACACCCCTCTCCCTTGTTTTTGACGCCGTCTATTCTTTTTGCACTTTGTTTATTTTTCCGTTTTCCTTCAATGATTCCTTTACTCCCCTTACCCTCGTTTTCCTAAATCAACTAAAAAAAAATCAACAACATCACCAACCTCTTCTCCTTTTTCTGCGCTACGGGAACAAACGAGTTTAAATCCTCGCGCCTTATTCCCTTATTAGGTCATCTTTCACACTTGTATACACACTTACACCATGATACCCTAATGTATAACCCTATCATATGACCTGTCAAAACGGTAGTTGAGGTTCTAGAAAAAAAGTTAACGTCCCTGGGAAGCTAAAGAAACTATATCTCCTTGATACCCGAACAAGGTAAAACATTCGGAGAATATGTCACACCACGAGTCTTGTTTTCCCGTCGTAGAAACACCATCAAACAACCAAAGCTGACTCATCACCATTATCACTAACATCGTCAAAACCATCCCGGCTGACAATCATTTATACAACATACACAACGCCATGAAGAAACACAACCCCACCAGCTGAAAAAAAACACTACAACCACGTCATAACCCTTGTTTCCCGATTCATCTGGCTTTCTTCTCTCACCAACCAAATCAGCATCGTAACACACAATTCAACTCCCGTCCCTGTACCACCAAAAACACTCTCATTTCCAGCCCGTCTGGTCAACATGTTAACATCTGGATATCCCAAGAAGTGGCGTCGTAGTGCCATGTATGACGTCACGCCACACCCATTCTTTGGCTTCTGGCCTTGTACTTGGATTGGGGGGGGACGAAGGCGCCCAACTGAGTGTCGTCTAAGAATAGAAAGATTGGGTATTGGCTACATGAGAAGCTAATTTCCCTCGTGGATATCCAAGTTCTGAATCGACAAGGAAATGTCCATCTCATCCGAGGTTCCCACCACCACGTCACGCCTCCCTTTCTAGTCTCACAAGACAAACTTATCAGTCGTGCTCATGTAGTCCCAATACACGCCTTTTGTCCAAAATAATCCCCAATCCAATGCAGTCGTCTCGAACTGCCCATTTGGGGGCCATTGTCTCTCCTGTACCAACAAATCGACCCCTCTCCCAAACGTAACCAGAGAATAATGCCCCCCCCCCTCCTCAATAGTCCAAAACCCTGGCTGCTTGTCTATCTGGCCCATCACTGCTTGCCGCTCTCACTTATGTACTAGTTTTCTTCAATACAGAGGGAGCCAAGGAGTCTTTGGTGGAGAAAGCCTTGCATACATAAGCAACGGGACGAAAGGACCCCTGTGAGAGGCAGAAGGGCCGGTGAGTGAGACATTGGATGGGCGGATAGGTCATTCGAGATGGGTATATTTAGGCTTTTTTTGGGGGGGATATCTGGCAGGTTTTTTGTGCGGCCATCCATTTCGCATTGGTTTTTCTTGGTGGCCTGTTGGATGAGGGGTAGCCGGATTGGGAAGTATTTTGCGGGGATAGAAGGGATGTTTATGAAACGGTGTTGGTGAGAGTACTGGATTTGGTCATACCAAAAGAGAGTCTGGTCACTTGGGAAGTATTAGTGACAGGGACAAGTACCAGGTGCATAATGTAGAATACAGATACCCGAATAGGTAGATTCTGATGATTGACTCTCTGCTTGCTTGCCTGTCTGTCTGTCTGCCTGACTGATTGATTGATGATGCACCTGGGACATACATACAGGAGATGTACAATATGGACATACAAACGGCATAATAGAAGCCGGACTATGGAAGTGGGATTCTGGCACGGGAGAGACACTGGCTGGACTGGTGGAAACAATGGTGTTGGACGTGGCCCCCAAGTGGGTCAGAGGGTACATTGTACATACACAGAACATGAAGTGACGGACAAGGAAGGATTGAGGATTAAGGATTGGCGGATATAGATGAGGCGGATTGGTATGTTTAGGTAGATGATTTACAATGGTGATAGTAGGCCTCACTTGGTGTAGGTTGTAAGAGTAGATCAATGATTAGCGAGTACGATTACCGTCCACGACAGCCCAGTATGAATCCTCCCCTCTCCCGGCCGGCCCATCTCCCCGGCCACCATCCTCCAAGACAAAAAAACCAACTCAAAGTGACCCTCTCGTCTTTCTTATGGACATACATACATACCCCATGATGCATCTCTACCTAGATAGGTAAAAAGGGAAACGCATGGGAGACAAAAAGCGAGACATGCAGACGTGGATGCAAGCCATGAGCCTTGTTAAGCTTTGTGTAGCGTCATAGGCCCGGTGGAAGGAGGGGCATGTGCCGCGATTATGGGGGGGGAGAAGGGGAGAAAAGAAGTTGATGATGAGGTTAGAGACAGTGACAAAGACAGCTGAGCCGGTGTGGATTTTGGGGGGATGCTGAGAATAGAGACATGCAGATGGGCTGGCTTTTTTAGGGTATGGAGAGGTGGTTATGTGGTGCGGAGCCGTGGTTGTGTATGTGGGTTGGGTTATGTGAGATTGTGTAGTGGTGGGATATAATGGGTGTTGATTTCAGCCTCATGTGGGGTAGAAAGAGACAGCAACCCATCTAAGCTAACGATGATTCGTCCCGCCAGTCCCCACCAATCTGGCCGGGTGAGTCCAAAGACACTCGTCAGTGGATATGGCGAGGCACCAATAAACACAACTTCCAACGCCACGTCATGAGGAGAATCCGGCCCACTTGGATACGACATAGGTATGCTAGACGAGGAACAAAGGATTCTAGAGAGGTTTGGTTCGCGTTAAGATGGGTTATCCAAGCGGGAAAGAGAATCACAGACGCGTTGATATATTGGTAGGTTAGTTCTGGTAGATTACCCAACCAAGTGAGGGCGATCCTATCATGTGGATACCGGGCATCCCGATACGTCAAAGTGACAGGCAGAAACAAGTTTCTTCCATCATCCTTTTACAAGTATACACCATCTATCCGCCTCAATATAGCGGCTTGTCAACATCATGCCCTGAAGGATATATGCCAAAGAAGCTATATTGATCATGCACAAAATTGTTCTCTGGTTCCAGAGACCACCCACGTAGCTACCACGCCATTCGCCTCCCGGGCCCCCCGGGGCAAATCACCCGAAATTTTGCCACCAGCAATGTCCCATTGTACCAGAGATTTCGGGGCGCAGAAGGCCCTTGGGTGAAGGATGGGACAGGGTGGATATGCGGTGGATTTGCTGGGCGGGAGATATATGCACGTACTTAGTTAAGTTATGCTATTTGGTGATGGTGGAGTCTGTGCTGGTTGGGAAGTGGTGATTCGTGATGGTTAGCGGAAGAACCGAGTATTGGTGGGGTATATACTTGGCTTGGGGTGTGTAGAAGAGAGTACATAGGTTAATGACAAGACGAGAGGCCATAAGTAACTCACTGACTATGTCACTCGCCTAAGAATCAAACTCTCCTCCTATACTGATGCACCCCAAGCAAGCAAACCAATATATCGATACGAC
>JMSH01000094.1:0-88620 GCA_000712465.1 Huntiella moniliformis
GTAATGGGACCAGTGGTGACAGAAACACCGGCGTCGCTGGAGGCGGAAATAACGACATCCGCATTGAACGCCGTCGGCGTGTGCCAGCCCTTCTTCCAGGATTGGAGCGTCGGGTGGTCCGTGGCAAGATCAGAAAAATCGCCGTCGCTAGAACTGGGGACAGTCATTCCGGGGAGAGCGTCCTTCATAGAAGTCACTGGGACGGCGGTGAAAAGACCAGAAACGGAGAAGGCAGACGCGGACGAAGACCTGGTAGAATTCCAAGTACTTGGACTAAACTTGGCCGAGTAACCATGATCGCCGCGGACATTCACGTCAGCGTCGGTGACTTGGAACAGTTGATCATGTTCCGCCGGGCCAGGAGCAACAATAACTTCAGTCCCGGTCCATTCAGAAGCCAGCGACTTAGCTTCGGTAGACGAAAGCCCATAAACTGTCACATTGAAGCCACTGTTTTCCATAGGAACGACGGAAAACTGGTCGTGGCCAATGGCCTTGTTCACCCAGAGAAGCTTCGCCTGGGGGGAATGAACGACGGCGCGACCGATGTGGCCAATAGTGGACCCGTTGACAACCTCCCGAGCATAAGTCAGGACGTTGTCGGAAACGAGATGCCAGGGCGCAGCATGGTCGACATTAAACCCACTGGCCTGGCGCCAAAGTTCAGTCTAGATGGCCGCTGGACGAGAAGCATCATCGGCGACATCGAAAAGACGGTAATCACCGGGGGCGACAGAGGCTTCCGCGTCCATGCGGTCTTTGTGGTCGAGAAACCACGAATCACCATTGGTCATAGTGTCATACCAGGCTGGAGAATCTACTGGAATAACACTGGACTGGTTGTTCCGGGGCAGGAAGTGTGTCGAAGAGCGACGGCGGTGTTGGACCCCGGGGATCTTCTCGGCTGAAAAGCTGTCAGCCGGACCGACTCCCGAAACAGTGACCGCGGGCCACTGGCGAGTCGTAAAGTGGGTGTCGTTTTGGGACGCAGACCTGACAGCCAACACGGACGCCGCAAGGCTAGCCAGTTGGGCCATCGCGTAGACGACGTGCAAATGGCACTTCATCGCGATGTAGTCCCTGTCGAGTGAGAAACGTGGTTAGCCGGTTGCATTTTTGAGGTCGACAAGTGGGTGATTTGCAAGGACAGACAACTTTGAATTAAACAAAGTGTGATTATCTTGAAGGTAGCAGATGTACCAACGAAGAATGAAACTTACTTGCTAAGAAATGGAGCAGCAAAAAAGATAACAATCGAGCTCGTGAAACTAGGTACTATCAAGGTTGTTAGTAACTTGTACGTAGGACTGATCAATATGAATGACACTGTGGAGTTGTGTCACTCAGCTATGGAGATAGTTTATTTACAGTGTTACTCGTGAAGGAAATATTTGGTCTGCGTAAGACGCTAGTGAGAGGAAAGGAAAAGAAAGTTGAAGGTCAAGAGGCGGCTGAGAAGCCCCTATTTATATTCTTTCATCAACTCTGGTTCTCGCTCTCCAAGTCAATTCCGTCCTGCTGTCTTAGGACTATCCCACACGCTCCAGACATTGGCTTCGATTTGATCTTCCTTATTCCACTTCCGACACATTGAAACAGTCCAACTCGCTATGTCTCAGTGAAAAAAACAAGTAAAACGACCCCGTACCTCCACAACTGGTGATAAACAATGGCGCATTGGTGATAGTCTGATCCATAGTCGCGTACAAGTCAATAACAAAAGCCATCCTAATTGGCTTAGTCCTCGTTAGCGGCGGCTGCCCGGACTTTGAAAGACAACGGCCCATAATAGCTGCCATATTCCGTGGCAAATGAACCGTTTTTGGTTTGGGCAACCGGTCTATTGAATTTGTCTCTCCAAGTTCGTCCTGGTAATCCTTGGACGTGACTCTTCTGGGGGCGACATCAACTCGAATGCTCCTTGAAAAGATCCACATCCGAGCTACTGAAGGCTAGGCCTCGGAGGGCAGAGGGAGCTGCGGGAATGGTTTTTATTCAATCGTAATGATGTCTCCAGAAGCAGAAGTCTGAAAAGGTTCCAGCCACACATTCTGGATGACGCAATTGGAAGCACAATGGCTTGTATATTATGGAGCTCGATGATGTTACTCGCAGAAACCCTGATCGCAGGTCGATCTTAAAATCAATTAAACCCATGTAATCTCAGTCCAAACAAACTCCTTGTTTTGTTAGCGCACCGAACATCCATCTTATCGATAAGACTATTTACAGCTTCGCCCTGGCAGGATCGACATTGTGCGCCCTAACCCTACAGTCTCGAAGCTCTGTGTCAGGGGAAAATCTAACGCTTTCGCAGGACGCCGTCTAGTTGGATGACGAGGTGTGATCGTTATACAAAAGAAAGTCACCATTCAACTATAACTAATGATACTGCTGATGTGTGGCCATTACGGCAGTATATATCGTCGACCCAGACGTTAGATCATGGGGCCGGATCTTGGCTGGCTGCTCAGTGAGTCGATGACGTGCTGAGCATTTGTAGCCCAGCTTCTTCCATAGGGCTAGTACCGACACCAACCCTATTGTCACTGTTACGTGACGCAACCTACACATACAGTATGTATAAGGGTGCGAATTATATGAGGACTGTGTCACGAGACGAGACCCGATAGCTGAAGTCCATGGCAGCACAACATCATGGAATTTAAGGTGTTTACAAGCCATACTCAATGGGATACTTGAGAATCTGGATTGAGTCTATGTCCCATCTGAGCAGTCGTATGAAGAACGGGTTTAAAACTCCACAAACCCCTACGCACTGTGTCACTTTTGTTAAGTTTTTGAGAGATACATTTCGGTGGGACGTGGTGGCGAGAGAGCATCAAGAACTCCCGGCGCAATATGAACCATCCAAGGCCATTCGAAACACCTTCAGGAATGATATTGGTCTGACAAAGTGCAGATGGAGAAGCGGTAATACCATTAAATTCACAGACACACCTGCCCCTGTGCTATGTCAAACAACACAATGGTGGTGCCTGCTTTCTCAACGCCGAGCGTTGTACCGCTAATTGACCTTGAACAACTATCCACGAAAGACCCATTGAATATATAGTTGGCCTTGATCTTAAAAGTGTCAGTAACTTGGGGTATGAAGGTGCGAGTGAAGCGACCTAGACCTTTGTAAATTTACCACTGGGCATATTTGAGGTTAACTTAGTATCGAACACATATATTATCTCACAAATTCCAGACCAGTCCTTCAACTTTGGATTGTTTATGGTGGTGTGCTCTTGTGGTCACTATTCCGCGAACATCTTTGCGCTATGGTCCCCCTCTTGGTAGCAGATGGAATCCGTTAGACTTATGGTTCTCGTGACATATAGAGTGTTCACAACTGCCAAAGAGAGGAATCGAGCTCCATAGGCCGTTTGAAAAAAAGCAGTTCGGAGGCGAGGGTTATGACGAACAGCTACAGTTGTGTCGACTTCTAACGTTGGACATTTCAAAGATGAAGTGGTACATACACACACGACTGGGGTGGTTTAGTATCTCCATACTTTCATGATACACTGACTGGGGATGCTAGATCACCGGAACATGAAGGTGGTCAGGTCCAGATGCACGTGTGGTAATATTATATTAGAAGGTGTAAAAAACACAAATAGAAAGTATTATTATTCTTGTAGGTCTATTCAACGAGATCCTCTGCAGGCTTGTCCAACATTTGCCTGATTCGGGCGCCTTGTCGGGTATTCTTGGTTTGTATTGAAACTCTACGGCGCTGCCTGGATACTGTAGTTGGTCCGCCCTTGCAAGACTCAACGCCTGGCTTCGCGTCCGACATAGGGGTAGTAGAATTGTTTCGTTTGTTTGCCAGGTCAAATTGCTTCTTGTATGCAATGGCAAAAGAGATAGCTTTGCGCGAGTGAGCAACAGTGTCTATCACACCGGTTGTAGAAAGCAGATCGAGCTCATCATCAGGATCAGTTGTTCGTCTTTTGTAATCATAGGTATCAATTGCGAGGTGGTCGATTTCGACAATGACAGACTCTATTCCAACCGTGGGCTGACATTTCCAGGTGATTTGGGGGCGATTAACCGACATCTATTGAATTTGACTTCAGTCAATATGACAGCTTTAAAGGTACCAAAGCCCGCCCATCATCTGTGATTCCACGACAAGACGTGGTTGTGGGTTGAATGAGAACTTACCATTGGACGGATCTGTCAAAGGTTGTCGTAGGTTGGGAGGCAAAGACAACACAGACAGGTTTTCAACAAAGGCGAGGGATATGAAGCAGGAAATATCATCCAAAGAACAAGGGAGAAAATAGGAAATGTGTGTTTTCACTGGGTATGCCACTTCATACCCAAATCTTGATCAAGTTTGACAAACACGGAAATTCCATGCAACAGAACGGTAAGTACTAGAGAAATCAGATAGTATGCCACAATAGGAAGGAACCCACATCGCCCAAACAAAAGATATGTCAGCAATGCTTGCTCTCCCAACGCTTCAATCGAATCTTTTGAAGATGCATCTTCCACGTTATCCTTATACTCCCTATATAAGCGTCAAATATCGATTTCTAGCGCTGTTCTTAGCATATCTCGACAAATCGCCTACAGCATTACTATAATTTCGTGTATCTTTATTTCATGTTTGTCATTTCACTTTCGAAGCGCAAGAGATTTCCCACTCCGAATAGACTACCCGGTTCTCAACAATGGCTCGTTATGATAACTTGTATTGTGGTGCGGCACTTCAAAGCGCACTCACAGGCTCTTGCTGTTGTTGCCCTGGACCGTTTCCCACAGGTCCTATGCCGCCTGGTGAGATTCCAAATGGTGATGAGGCAGACCCTGGTCCTGCCGCAGTTGAAGTCCCCAAAATCTTAAACTACAGTGAATGGGTTGCAGGCTTTCTTCCGATTCAAGAACCGTACATTTTAAGGCCCGAAGCGCAAGAATTCATTTTTCCGGAAACCCCGTTACTAGTCGATCAAATCAATGGTATCTTGTGCATCCATTGGAATTTCTTTGAAAGGACATGGGGTGATGTTGATACTCACCCGTGGATGTCCATGTCAAAATCAACTCCATACGCTAGACCCGTGCGTTCAAAAGAACTGGATCTTTCGGTATTGCGGAATCAAGAGATAGCTCGGACTAGTGCTGCCCCCCCTGACACCATACACGGACAACGCAGAAATGACAGCACGGGTTTGAACCTTGTTACGCAACACGGTGGAACTTGCTCGCTGACACTAGATATGGGTTTCTACATGGGTAGCGGTCTATTTTGCACACTAGACATGCCACATGAGTCCCACGCAATGCAAGGCGAAATCTCAATGTTGGAAGATATACCTAGTCGACATGTCTATACGTGTGACGAGCACGGGAAATGCTCAGTGTCTTACCGTTACCAGACCTTGGAACCCGAACCCGAAAGTGTATTGATGTGGCTCTGTGTGCCGTATGTTCCCAATGATCCGAAATGTTGGTACCACAGCCTTCCTGGTAGTGAATTCCAAAACGTGCGGAAGTCCTTTACGTGGAGCTACCCGCAATACTTTCCTGCCTGATCTTCGACATCCCCTCAGGTGCATCGTGCGCACAGCCAAGCAGTGAAGAGTATAGACCTGTGTGTGTGTCCTCAGGTTTGCCCAAACATTACGTCTCTTGAGTTGAATGCAAGCCCGTTTTATTGTCCAGTTGGTATGGGGTCACAGTTTGAGTGCGGTCAATATTTATCGATGGCCTCCGGTCTAGAATGGAACCAGGGATAAGTCTTCTAGCTTTTCGATTATAGTGTTTGAATTGTGATAATTGTAAACCCACATCCATCGATTATGTGTGGTGAAAACAAGAATTCCACAGCAGGAGGCAATGCTAGCTACGGGCTATTCGGGCCCAGGAATCAAGTGAACAACCGTGAATTGAAATGTTTTTGGTGTGTCCACCACTTGGGGTCTATGGGAAATTCATCAAATTGGGAGTTTTCTGCCTTGCAGTATTTGAGCTCCCGTACAAGGCCCCAACATGTTACGTGATGTGTCTCTAGTGCTTACTATCCGTGATCAAAAGGTCGTTCCATCTACACATAAATTGCCCAACATACAGTGGTCTTTACGGGTTTGATGCGTGGGATCATTGTTTTAGAGCCCTGAAGAGTCATCATTCTAACACGGGACTATTAGTCCCACCTGGTCCGAGCCTGTACACGCTGAAATGGTTTAATTCCGCCAGAGATCAGGGCTCGGAAGAGACGCCAAGATGCGTGTGTTCGATATCTTCAGTTGGCTATCTATATAGAGTCAGGCTTTCCACGAGTGACGATATCTACTATTAACTAGCGCGGATGTCGCGGTGACTGATGACCTCCAGGCAAGAATGCCCGAATGAATGAGTACGAGATCTCGCCGATGAAGTTTGGGTATCGCCAGGCTTCGATAAGACGATATCGTTTTTAGCAATAATCTATCAAGAGCCTTTGTCTCACACAGTTTCCAACCCCTCTTTCCGGATTGTATCTCTACTACCTACTACAGGGTTACTTCGTTTGTTAATGCCTCTTCCGTAGCAGAATTATCAAGTAGTTTTGACCAATTCACTGAATGAGAATAGTCCTAATCCTGATGTGGCCAATTACTTGAAATACAATGTTCTGGCCATTGAAACATAAGCTACGTAAGTTTCTTCTGGAGATTCAGCCCGGAACGGCATTCGATAATACATCTGCTTTCCTTGGCGGCCAAGTACGTTTGGAGAACCACGAGCCGACTTTGATGTAGGCCAAACACGAGATACGTTCACAGCTTGTATCTTCTTCATATCTCCATATGGTTGCATTGAGAGTAAGTGTTTCTGTGGTTGGTCCTTCACCATGTTTTTCATCAAAACGGCAATGGAAACTCTCAAGATGTTTCACGACATACCGCCATGTTTACTAAAGTTGATTGCTTTGTTATGTGAACGTACTAGTTCTTGTCTAGTTCAAAGTTGTACAATTCTGCTGTATAATCGGCTAGTGCTTGCCGAGACAAACTCATCACACTCATGGCAAACCCTATATTAGGTGAGAGCCGTCCTCATGTACATCTTTTGTATCTGATGCACCTCACCATTGTCACCAGGTGGAACAGCACGGTCTTTGGTTCTAGGCGGAGAGCAAGCTTGACGGGGGTCAACAAAACGCCTCAGAAAGTGTCACATGTGGACCTTCATGCTTCACTAACAGATTACATTATTATGATTTTGTAACCTTTATCATTGTCCAACTGCAAGGCGCGTACCTCCGGTTATTCTGGCAGTATGAATACGGGATGATTCAAGGCAGTGGGCTGGATGAGCTTTCCCCAATCGCCAAATCAGGGCAATCACCGGAGCATGCCCCTCAAGTATGTGTTATGAAGAAAGTCTGGTCTGACGCTGCTTTCTCAAAAACTGTGATGCGGAGGGTCTTCGATTGGCGGTGATTATTGACTCTCTGGCAGAGTTGAAGCACACACAGTGACCAAAATAATATTTCCTTATTTAGGCAACTACCTGTTGTCATGGAAGGTGAATAAATTTTCAAATTGCTGTCTTTGGATGATTTCCGACAAAACAGTGAAGTTTTCACATTTCCTGTCGGCTTCTAATTGTTTTGTTTACTTGTATGGGCATTAGACTGTTTTTTACCATCGCCAACTTTGTTTACCGTCTCCATTTGAACTGGTAGGCCCAAGTTCATCGACATTGGCAAATCTCATATCTAATTTAGCTATCCATACTGGACTGCTATATTTCTTTTTGCATTCTGGTGTTGAGTTGTCTAATTGTGGTAAGCTTCTCACTGAATATGACGAAGAGGACACTGCCTAACGCCCTTGCCTGTAGCACTCGATTATAACTCTCAACTGTGGCAAAATGGCCGTCAGCGATTATTATCCCACACAGAATATATGCGGCACTAAGCGCAAACAGGACGAGACCAGAACGATCAACACCCGCCCGACCAAACAACAACGTACTGGCCCCGGCCCAATGGATGACGATGGCCTCGATCGGTTCTCAACCTATCAAGAATTGGACAATTACGAAGACGACGATGATGTGGTTTGGATGTTGGATGCTGGTGGGGCATTTTCAGTCCTATCGATTGGTTTGTCCTCGTTTGCTCCCACGACCGTGAACGACCTTACAGAGACTGCTCCATTAACCCGGGAATCATTGTGGCTTTTCGATACAGTAAACAGCAACCATACACTGTATCCTGTCGTTTCTAACGCAATCTCAATTGAGCGATATCTTCAAGGCATGCAGAACATGCCAACTGTGTCGCCGGGCGAGCCTTGATGTGGCACCTGGTCGCTGGATGAACTAGAGCCATCCTGGGGGGCAGAGCATGGTCGTTTTGGCTCACTTCAGGTAGTTAAAGTAGGAGAATCCGCCTTTGACGAGTAGCAGATAATAAAATGAACTTTATTGGTCTTGCTTTCGCCGCATTTAATATCATATTGTGTTCATGGCGTCTCAATATTCTAGCCGACCTCCGTTGGTTGGATATTTCCTAATCAAGTAACTTACACCAAAATCACCAGGTTAGCCTAGTAACGTCCGTCCGTCTGCGAGCCCTTTCCTTTGATATGGGACCAGGGTCATGCCGAAACTAGTGACGCCGTACTAAGTGGCCAATCTGAAAGGCGGTAGCGACAGTCTGTAGATCGGAATATCCGTCCTTTCGGTCTTTCAGATAGTCTATAATGATTGAGTTGACGAAACTTCACAACTCATCTTGCTAGAACGGTTACTTCCATGCACCTTCACAAAACTATCATATACAAACAGTTGGTATCGATAAGGGTACGGTCACGTAGACGTCATGATTTCTAACCCTATTGTACTGCACGCGATCAACTGTGTGAGTGTCGGCCATGTTCAATGATAAGGTTCACTTGGTTCCCATTTCGATCTTGTCCTTGCTGTCGTTTAGCTTCTCGTCTCTGGTATCTAACGATGACGGATATAGATATGGATTACGAGGCGGCCATGACGGGAGGTCAGAGCGTTGAAATTGAAAACAACAATAGCCAGGCTGTAGCCACAAACCCAGAATCCTAGCCCACCCTCCCTAACAAGCCTCGCTAGTCCAACAAAGAGTAACCCCTCCCCACTGACTAGTACGTCACCAAGACTCTAACCGATCACCCAGACCCTGAAGTCATCCCCTTCGGTATTGAAGGTCCTTTCGGCTTCACGCCAAAGGCTGGCTCTACCCTCCGACGACGAGGTCACCCGCCCCTCTCTCCCTACTCTGGCCGAATACTTCCAACTCAACCTCCAACCCGCCAACACTACCAGTAAACCTCACTACATCCCTGGCCAAAACGTTACTGATTCCACAACCGCACTGTTATGAGTGAGCGCTGCCACCTACGAGATTACCTAACTCCTAGATATAGCATTACCATGTGGGAAGACGATACTGTTTACCCAGACGGCGTGGTCTTCGTTAGAGAGGGCATCGACATCTTCAGTACCTAACTCGGAAAAACCTTGAAAGTCCATGTTATCGGCATCTCTGACCTAACCTCTGCCAGTAGGTCTCACATGGCCCTCCCCAAGACCTTTACCACCAAGCTTAGCGCCATCCCCAACATCTAAGCCGCGGAATAGAGTGAGCGGAAACAGGCCGCGAAGCGTTTGGATAGCGGTGCCGGTAATCTTGGCCTAGTCTGGAGTCAAGAATATGTACCACATCCAGACGTCGTCCCGTGCCCCACCATGCAAGGAGCCACTTTCTTGAGCCAATCCTGCGAGATATTGAATCCTGCAAGATGTGTGTTTTCGTGGATCCCAAGATCCAGGGCCGTTGCTCGCCAAAGTGTGTTGTTAACTTGTGGACATGGGTGTTGAGCGTCATGACGTCATGACGTCATAGTGATCAACACCAATGAGCGATTATATGTGAGGAGCTGTGAAGGATCATGTCACAAGATGGTTGTTACCAGGTATGGTAATAGTCGGGCGTTTGGTAATGTGGGCATATAGTCTCTCCCCTCCTCTCTCTCTTTCCCTCTTTCTCTCGCTCTTCTCCTTTTGGGGGACTGGCGAACGGATACAGACGTGAACAACATGAATACATACATCTCGACTTCTTTCTCATACTATATCTCTCTCAGTGACAGTCTCACTTTTACAGAATTTCAGCGGGTCTCGAGGAATGAAAAGGCCAATGTAACGTATTATGTCAGATGACCCATTGGATAAGCTGCACAGGGCGTACTCGGCCCTCCATTTAATGACAACCAGATATCGCTATAAACCATAAGATTTCATGTAGAAGACGCTGACACAGTGCATGCAGCCAAAATTACCTTGTAGCCTCAGAGCATTACACACTTATAAAGTACCAGAATGGCTTACTTTTCAAAGCATTGTACTGAATATTAAAGATTTCGAACGCATGTTCACAAGAACTCAACCCGGATACATTGAAACACCCGTGAAATCGCCTCTCCAGAGAACATCCCAGACTGGAAAACAGGGATCGACTAGAAATTGATGGGATGAGTAAGTCTTATGATCTTGTGTTGCTATGCTACGTGGATGACCCTGAACTGGTAGGTGAATGTGCCTCATTTCACGACAACAAAATATGAGACACAGGAAATCTAATAATGAACATAGGCATGCATCGAGCCATACTCCGATTACGAGAAACATGTACCCGCAAGATCATGCCCAGACTACAACCATCGCAATATTGATAATCTGTCTGGAAATGCCAAATGGTGTTCATCATGCACCGATTTAATTCATGATTATACGTCTACTAAAGACTATGGAAAGTGTGTATGGGGTGATCGGGGTACAAATGACAGGACCAAATACAAACTATCGCCGATATCTGATAGTAACGCCAATTGTGGATTGACTCCAGCAGATTCATCACCGCGGTGGTCGTTTGACGACCCCGATGTTCAAAAGCTCAATTACACAGTTGTAACGGAAACCGACGGGACTCTGACCCAGACATGGCAGAAAATTAGCATCCCACTTGATAATGTCAAGTTGGAAAAATTTGGGTTGACCTCGGAATGCCCTTTATGCTGGGTACATGCACACAATATTGTACAAAGTACCGCCAAGTTGACATCTCAGGGTTCCGAAGTTGAATTAATCACTTTGAGTTGTCAAGATCATCGGCATTACCGCTACAGGTTTGATAGGGGGCTGCCTAGTTTGGAGATTAGAATGGAGATATCATTTATCCAGCACGATCGGGATGAATTTCATCCAAATCGGCTATATTGGCAGGAGTACTATATACACATTGAGCCTGCGGAAGACGCCAGGGGGTTGAAATCTTTGAGAGACCACTACGGGATGTAGAAGTCATGAGAAACCGTCTCCTAGACCAGTTTTTACATTGCGATACCCTCAAAACTGGATTCGTAGACCGACTGAACAACTTGCTATCTCATTCTTCTAACCCAGTAACGCGAACAGACACAGGTAAGGTCATCTTGCATGTTTTGTCAACCCATTCTAACATAACCGTACAGAATTTCCTCCATCCTTCAGACTCATAGATGTCAGAAAACAATGTGTGGTACACATTGGTAATGTGTATCACAAGTACTCTTCCATAAGTTATAGATAGGATGCATCAGATGTCAATATGCTGACCCGGGATACCGAGGTTACATTCCAACAACCTGGGTCTTTGTTCCGCGATACCATGTCACAGACTTTGTTCGATTGCATGCAACTTGCCCGAAGTATGGGCATAGCATTTATCTGGATAGATCGCTATTGTATCATGCAAGGAGACGGGGTCGAGAAGGCCGAACAGATCCATGCTATGGGACACATCTACTCTCAATCATGGTTAATTATCATCTGCGCGTTATCTACAAATATACATTCGGGTCTACCCGGTTGGTCACGTCCCTTCGTCCATTCGTACCATCGGACCAGCTGTTTCGAAGGACCTGCCAACACATGGTCTCTGTGGACTGAAAGACAATTTATTCGACTTAGGCCACAATGGATGGAACGGGGATGGACCATGCAGGAAGAGCACCTTTCTCAACGCCGGCTCTATGTAATAGATACTACCATGGTGATCCAGGTGGGCTACCCAGCGATGACATATCACGGTCTGATTAAAAAGGTCTCGCCCGGACACAATGTAGGACATGATTTTGCCTTTGGTCAATCGTTATCTGCTATCCTTGGCATGTATATCGGTCGTTCTCTGGCTTTCCCAGTGGACCGATTCAACGCTATTGCCGGACTTCTGGACGCCCGCAAAATCAACCATGTATATGGCATTGGTACCAAGGAACTAGCACAGAATATCTGTTGGGCCCCAGTGTATGTCGCCAAGATGTGTCAGAGTTGCTCGGCATTCCCTACATGGTCATGGGCTCATTTCAATCACAAGAGTGCTTGGCCTAATTTCGACGGTGCAACATTACCGGCAAGGTTCCGTATCATGTCGGGGAAGGATCTACAAAGAAAACCATTGTCTACAATAAGGGCAATCGGCCTATCCCAGACCTTGGTCAAAGAGCTCAACGAATAACACATCGTTGTCTATACCACGGCCATGCGGGGACGAATTGATCAGAAATTTGCATCGGATGATCGCCGCACCCGCAGAATAACTAATGACCAATCTATAATCCTAAATATGCATGGTGGAATCCGGGTCCCGGAACTTCCCTTTCCAAGGACTTTTAAGCTTGTTACAGTGCCGTTTAGGTCACCGCTAAAATGCAACAATAGAAACGTCATTCACGTTCGTCGAACAGGATTTATCAAGCGACGCGAAACACCTGAAGAAATGTCACTTCTAAACCAGATACTGCAATTGCTTACTACACTTCGCCCGACGTCTCTCCAGAGCATGTCTACACTTAGATCATTTCGGCTCCGTCATTGTTCGATATCTCGAAAATGTCACCTACTTCAGCGGTTTAGCCTCCTTCCCCAGCCTAACCCTAATACAGGATTGCTTAAACGCCGACGGTTACTACAATCTACATACGTTCTGTAACTACTACTTGGGGAAAACTCTGACAAGTATGCACTAGTATGTGGGGCATCAAGTCACCTCTGGCAAAGATGAATAAATGCTTAATCTCCTAGGTTCAATGTATCGCGACCAGAACACGCGATACACTTTAAATTGTCTTATCAATAACCATGACCCCACTTAATAATCCTCTGAGTGGATGAATATACTTTCGTGAGTGCAAGATTTTACCGACCTTCAATCAACAGATCAAAATCTCTAATGTTCAGCAATGAAGTAGAATTTATTCGTTTCATGGAGAAACAAGAATGATTGCTCGACTACAACTAAAACATAATGGTGTGTACTTCCTCATGTGGGCAGTGCACTGTGGACTGTATATTTAGTACACGGACAGCGCGTGGACCGTGACGACATATTACACCCTATTGTCAAAGATAACCCTACCATTGACCGTCCTATTAAAGGCTTAGTGCGATTGAACAGAGCATTAGTAGTCCTAAAAACACACTAGGCATGGTGACAACCGTTGTGTTACAGTTGTTCCCAAGTATGTGCTAGTCAGTATTTGAAAACCATCTTTTTAAAAGGGGCATCTAGATATGTATGCTATAAGTATCGCTGTACATAGATAGACTGCTTATTAAGGGTTTGCCGTTTGATTAGACGACATATATATACACACATGACTCTATGATGGGCTAGGGTACAGGTAATAGCATGGGGTGTCTGAAATTGGGCGGCTATCACAGTTGGGTAATCTCAACAATTCGTGTGACTTGAATCAAGACATTACTGACTTAGTTCTGAATTTGACAACTTACTAGAATGTTTCGAGTAACTCAGAGAGAGGCGACGTCGGGGGGCACTTTGAACGCCCTGTTTTATATCGACTCTGAAAAGGTAAGCTTGTGCTGAATAGGGGGTACAATGTCATGGCTACATGGGGAATATGTTAACCAAGTCACCAGCATGATGATATTGTTCACGAGAATGTCAACGGAGATGAAAGACAATCGTGCGCGGTGTATAACTGCCAAGTAGTCGATAAGGTGGCCATGAACCAGCATTGGTGTTCCTCATGCGCTAAACTAATTATGGCTGCTATGGTGGTTCAAGATTGTGATGAATGCTGGGAGGATGACACGGGAAACACAAGACAGGACCGCTATAACCACACTTACACATTGTGCAACCCAGGTTGGTGGACATTTCAAGACGACGACATCAAACAGTTAGAAAATTCCCCGGTGACATTTGGCCAAGACGGACTGTATCCCTGGCCAACCGCTATCGATGACACGAACGGGTTTGGGTTGGAAAAACTGGGATTTTGTGCGCGATGCCCGATTTGTTTTGTATTAGCGAGGAAGATATTACTTCACATGAAGAATATTGGGAAAGCTCGACTGCGAGAACTCAAAATGTTCTGGGAGTATCCTAGTCCCGAGTTGGATGCAAGATGGTCGGATTTGCTGGTGATGGCGGTCTCCTTTCATTGGGACGAACAGGATGTGGTTGATGGAGTGTCAACACAAGAAAACCTCTTCGAATTGGCGTTATTACCAATTGACCTGCCTGGTGGGCCAGGGCTATTTCATCCCCAGCTCGATCGATGTAATCCAGCTGTTCTCAAACAGCATGTAAAAACCCAGTTCGAGAATTATCCTCAGCAAAACCTTCAGCCAGTAGCAGGTGAGGACAATTTCAAAGATGGCGAGACTAAAAGCTAACGGAAGTTTGCAGTATATCCCTCATGTTTCCGTCTGATCGATGTCAATAAACGGTGTCTCGTTGAAATCGGAAACAAGCATTGTCGATACGCTGCGATCAGTTACAGATGGGATTCTGAGGACATGAACATGCTCATCGAGGAAACTAAATCTCTTTACTCTATTGCTGGCTCAATGAGTCTAGAAACAATGTCCCAAACTCTCTATGACTGCATGGACATGGCCAAACTGTTCGGAATTCCTTACATCTGGATTGATCGATATTGCATCATGCAGGGAAACAGCGCAGAAAAGGCGGAACAGATTGATGCAATGGGTGATATTTATGCTAACTCTTATCTCACCATGATATGCGCCCTGTTTAAAGACATACACTCCGGGATACCTGGATACACTCGAGACTTTGATGGATACTTGAACACACCTTCAAGTGATGGATGCTGGGGAGTTGCCCAAAGGATTCCAGGCCCGGTAGGCTGTGTACCAGATTGGGAAACCCGTGGATGGACACTACAAGAAGAATATCTTTCTCCTCGGCGAATCTATTTTACTGATTCGGCTATTATCTGGCACGTCAATTGTCCTATGGTTGCATATCACCACGCAGATTTAACACCCAAGCCGATGTCTCGCGCCGAATGTGGAACAGTACAGTCCAGATCGCTATATTTGTTGCTTTCGGAATATTCTCGTCGTCAACTTACGATGCCCACGGACCGAATTGACGCGATCTCTGGTCTCCTAAAGACTCGGAAGATTGCCCATGTTTTTGGGATTCCTACTTGTGACATTGTATATGGCCTTTGTTGGAGGCCAATTCATGGCGAGCCAAAACCCAACGAGTTGTTTCCTACTTGGTCGTGGGCTCATATGTTTCGAGCTATCTACTGGATGCCCTGTAGATTCATAGTTAGTCGGCCTACATGCAAGATATTGCACGCCTTGACAACTCGACAAAAGAAGATTCTGTCCACACGTCAAATTGGCTTGTCCATGGCCACACTTAATCAGTTTTTCGATCGCCAACTTGTTATCCGAACGAGAGCTCAACGTATCCGACCAAACGACGCCATTTGGCAGGACATTGACAGTAAAAAATGCACCCTCCAGACAGGTCTTTTCTTAGTTCAGTTATACACAGACAAGTGGGGCAACACATTTTCATTGGTAATTAACCCTTTTCTTCTACGCGGGGCCGTCAAAAGTAATGACGTCATTCATGCTCGCCGTGTTGGTTACATCGATGACAAGAGACTCTGCCACACCTCCCTAGACAAGCTTGCCAAAATTCGTCCAATGGCGATCCAAACGCTGACGATATTAAAAAGAAGGCGACTCCAAAATCGTCCGCTGCGTCAGAAACTTGTTCTGAAATCAGGTCCGCGCCAAATGGCCAGCCCGTCGACAGGAAGGTTACGCCGTTTGGCATCCATATCAAACCAACGAGCTATTCGTACGGGCCGGGCAGTAGCGAAGGTATTCAACCGTGCCTGGTCGAAAATGAAAAGGCTGTTGAAGATGAAGCCTCGCCGGGGCAAAGAGTCATCACGGTCCAAGGATAAACTCAAGGAGGGTTTGCGGAAGATCCATGGTGGTATTACCAAAGAACGAAGACATGAGCGTAAACGCAGACGCCAGAGTAAAGTTAAGCCTGTTCGACGTCCGCTTTTCGGGTTTAACCCCTTTAAAGATAACGCTTCATCGTTCGTAACTATCATTCTCCATTGAGTCTGGTTGTAGTCTACTAATAGAGTTATGTTGAGGTAATCGTGTTGCGCAAGCACAGTGTGTTCGTCAATGCCTTGAACTACGGTATACCTATGGAAGCCACAGTGAACATTGCTTCACTTATGCTGACCATTTCCCGTGAGCGCAATTCAAACATTACATGAGTTTTGCTTCATGAGATTAATGCAATGCACAAATGGATAAAGCCCAACAGGATCATCATGTATCCCCTATGCACGGACTATATACGCTTCAGAATATATGCATTAAACTTCATATACTTCCAAGTAATTCCCCGCTCAATCTCGACCAAATATTTACCTATGAGTTGTTGAAAAGGTGGAAGATACATGAAGACATTGATGTATTTCATGTTAATGACACATTTTCATACGTAATTAACCCTTCGAGATACCTCTATCCAAGACGTGGTGACGAGCGCCCGATACGTACCCACACTCGTACTCTCAGAATGGCCCCAGAAATGCAGCGCCAGCGGAGAAGGGTGATATTTCACATATTTGCGGCCCCTATCTTGGACGAAATAGTTCCCGTGAATTGGCTGAAGAGGTAGCCAGATGTAGATTAAGCTTTGTAGATGATCCTGTCAGGCTATTGGTTGTGGATTTGCCTTTTGCCCAGGTAATATGAAAATGCCAGGGGCTGCAATAAAGTTGATCGCCCGGGTAGTGTGGAATCCAACTAGTTGTAGTTCTTTAACAATTGAAACAGTTGAAGTCGAAGTCCTTGAACTGCCACTTTCTTGTTCTCGATTCAGAACCAAAGTGAAATGTTTACAGTTGTCAAGCATTCTTCTGACGAGGGAGAAATATTTCACGCCTTATCCTTCGTTGACGCTGAGGACGTAAGTCTACCCTGAAAAAGGACCATGAAATAATCGTTATAAAAGGAATGAACTAACACCATTAGATACCCGACGGTGTTGTTCACAACAAGGTTGAAGGCAACGAAAGGGAATCATGCGCGGAATATAAGCACCGGATAGTCAACAGAGTGGCAGGCCATCAAAATTGGTGTTCGTCATGCGCTCCATTCATCACCGCTGAAATGGTGGTTGGAGATTGCTATACATGTTGGGATGACTTAGTACACAGAAGAAAGTACCCACCTCTACAAAACTACACTCTGAACAACCCAAGTTGGTGGTCAATCGAAGACGATGACATTGTCCAGTTGCAGAATCCCCCAACGACATTTGGCGAAGACGGACTTCATCTATGGCAAACTGCAATTAACAACACCGATGGGGTCGGTTTACAAAAGCTCGGACTTGCTCCAAACTGTCCGCTTTGCTTTGGGATGGCGAGGTGTATGTTGTCTGTCATGCAGGGTGGTAGAGAAGTGAGACTTCAAGAGCTTGAAATGAAATGGACATCCGCTCAGGGTCTTTCGGTTCAAGGAGGGTCTAGTTTCATTTTACAAAGGGTGAATTTTGAATGGGGCAAAGGGAGTGCGGCAGGTCGAAGTGTGACCAAAGAAGAATCGTTTTACCAAGTACTATTCCCAATCAACGGAGACAATGGACCCGGACTTGTTAATCTCCAACTCAATCGATGTAACCCGCTTGTTCTGCAACAACATATCCAAAGTCAGTTTGAAAAGTACCCCGAGGGGAACCTTCAACCGATAGCAGGTAATAACGCCACTAAATTCATGCAACTGACAGCTAACATGGCCTTATAGCATACCCCACGTGTTTCCGTCTCATTGACGTCAATCAAAGGTGTGTTGTGGACATCGGAAACAAGCATCAACGGTACTGTGCTATTAGTTACAGATGGGATCCCGAAGATGACAACATGCTCACCACGGAAACAAAGGCTCAGTTTGGTCAGCCCGACTCCTTATCCCTAGCCACCATGTCTCAAACCCTCTACGACTGCATGACTATGGCCCGGCTTTTTGGAATCCAATACATCTGGGTTGATCGATACTGTATCATGCAGGGTGACAATAAAGAGAAAGCAGAACAGATTGATGCAATGGGGGATATTTACGCCAACTCGTACTTGACCATGATATGCTCTCTTCGTCAAAACATACATTCTGGAATCCCAGGCTATAGCCGAGACTTTGATGGACGTTTGAAACAACCTTCACATTCCCTATGCTGGGGAAGTGCTGAAGATATTCCGTACCTTGGATACCCGGGCTCGGATTGGCAATACCGGGGATGGACAATGCAAGAAGAGCATCTCTCTCCCCGTCGAATTTACTTCACCGATTCGACCATCCTCTGGCATATAAATTGTCCAATGATTGCCTATCACTATGCGGATCTCACAGCCAAACCAGCCAGTCGTAGCGAATGCACCAGGACAAAAACTAGATCCATGTATGCTCTACTGCAGGAGTACTCTACCCGTACCCTCACTTGTTCCACCGATAGGATCGACGCAATCTCTGGTCTTCTAAACACCAGTGGGGTTGAACATGTCTTTGGAATTCCCACTCATAATATGAAATATGGCCTTTCTTGGTGGCCTGTGGATCTCAACGCAGAACCCAACGATCAATTTCCTACTTGGTCCTGGGCCCATCTGTTTGCAGAGGTATTATGGATGCCACCAGATGTGGAAGCTACTTGGGCTAAACACAAGATTTTGTATACTCGAAGTTCACCGCGGAAGCGAATTGCCTTGGCACGACAGATTGGCTTGTCTACTACCCTACTAAATGAACTCTCGTCTGGTCAAATACTCATCAGAACTAAAGCTAGGTGTATCCAACCAAATGACCTCGTCCGACAAGACATTGATGGCGAATGCTATACTTTCCCCGCCACATTTTTGAAAATTCACATGTACCAAAGAATCTGGGGTGACACATTTTCACTGGTGATTGAACCTTTTATTCCCTCAGAGACCTCCACCAGTAGTGATGTCATTCACGCTCGGCGGGTTGGTTACATCGAAGATGACGGCTTGTACAAACCACCCTTAGACAAACTTGCGAAGATTCGACCAACGGCAATCCAATCGTTGACGATATTGAAGAGAAGGCGTGTCCAAAGTTCTTTGTTACATCATAGACCTGTTGTTAAACTTGTGTCAAACCAAGTTCCCAGCCTATCGACGGCAAGATCAAAGCACTGGATGTCAATATGGACGAAGCGCCCTATTCGCACCGGCCGAGTAGTAGCGAGGATACTGAGTCTCGTCCGGTCCAAAGTCAAGGGAATATTTAAGCGGAAGCGCTTCCGGGGTACTGAGTCACCCGGGCCCAAAGTTGAACGCCGGGCAGACGCGAGTAACGCCCATGTTGCTCTCATCAATAATCGAAAGCGCCGGCGTAAACACATACGTCGAAACAAGGTCAAACCTATCTGTCGACCATTTTTTGGGTTCAACACCTTCAAAGACAACGCTTCCTTATTCCGAACCATCATTCTTCATTGAGATAATGCGCCGTTTCCCAGTGCAGTTGTATTGACCACGGACATGGATACCTCTGACCAACTAGGAGGCCGCGTCATCACTCGGACCATGAGACGGAAAATATGCCCATTTCGACGTCAACTTCATAACTTCATACATGTATAAACTGTGCTCATAGTACTTCTCAGACCTAGTTGAGTTACACATAACAAAGTCACATGACTTTTCTAAATTGTATTGACGTTCGTTGACCGAACTCCTTACCGAAGTTCTTTCCATTATCTTTGCGACCCAGAGCACCTCCTGATTGGTCAGATTTGTCTCAGTTGATAAACAAAAACCAGGGTATCCGATACTGCATCACGCTTGTGTTACCTCTTAGATACGCGACTTTGCAGCTGAATTTCCACTACAACTCTTTCCTTGATACCTCAAAACACAATGAGGAAGCAACTTTTACTACAATTTATCACGGGAGTTCTGGGCTCGGACCAGATCCCATTAGTATCCGAGGCCTTTTCTCCCTGGTCTCTTAACTTTTCGTCGCCAACGCCACATCTATTCGCCTCGTTATATACCCTGACGCAACAATGGAGTAACACGCTCTTTCCCAATGGACATACAATCGCACTTGTTGAGGTGGAAGCCGGTGAGGTATTCTATCATGGCCGACAGGGCCCGGGACGACCTCCGAACCCGGAGTGGCTTGCTTTTGACGTGTAAGTAGTAACCAGATATAAGAAAACGATAACCTAACACGTGATAGTGAAATGGCGTATGCTATCATGGGCGGCACGCGACATTCTTGGCTTCTCAAATATGCTACGACTAGAAAGTCGAGGATGTTATACTTTGACGGAGAAAGTGCCACCCTGTTTGGACGAGGACATATGGACAGTCAAATGGGTTTTATCTGGGGAAATGCCTCAGGTCCCGCAAATAATGGAGACTGGTGGGATCCGCTCGGGATGGAGTTCGCCCGGGCGAGCGGTCTATGTGAAATTGTGAAAGAGCTAGGAATTGAGGTTGACGGGTTCGTACGGATGAATGCGGGGTTCGAAGCTATTTGGTGCGACTTTGATAATGGGCTAGAATTGATCGGTGAGATTGATATGGTTGTGCCGTTGGACGATATGACAACGACTTCAGACGGGAAGACATATACCATGACAAGAACCGCTACGGAAACGAGCATACCGACGCCGTACTTGCCGCCACCTAATTGGAGAGATCCTGACGGTGAGCCGTTCTTGACGAGTCAATCGTGGGGTTGGTTTGAATCTGCGTCTAGACATTACAAAGGAGAAGATCGCATGCGAGTGATCGGATCACCGGCCAGTTTCTATGGCGAGAGTTTCGTTGAAGACAAGAAGCTTTTGAACCTTGCGAAGGACGGTGTATGGCTGGGAGAAGACGATTGGAAGGAAGGGTTGAAGAGTTTGGGCCGACGGAGAAGACTTCATTTGCCGGATACAAGCCAGTTTCAAAGGGTACGCAAAGACGTCATCGAAATCAAAGATGAAGGGACAGATTGGGTTGGTGTTGCCAGACGTTTAGCCGAAAGAACAGCAAGACATTTATTAGCTGTAGAAGGGGCTTTACACGGGGACGCATGGAAGGCTGATGTCAGAGGATTAAATCACCTATGGCTAGTAGCATTTTGGGAGTATCCCCGCGACAGCGAAACAGCCATCGAGATGGAAACCAGAATTAAAAAGGTAGTTGATAGATGTGCCAGCCACCGATCCAGCCCCGACAAAGCCAGCAAAGTCATCCGCGACACCATGGATGTCATCTGTCGTGTTCTCGTTGACCTACAAGTCGACATTGAAAACGACACCGTCACGCAACTCTCCGCTGAACGCAAAATCCTCGAATTGAAGGCGTGGCTAGGCTGGGAAGGTGAATGGCAACAATGTCCGAAATGCAGTGACGGACAAGTCTGCTATATCCCCATGTGGCCTATGCTCCTCCCATCAGCAGACGACCCGCGCCAGGGTAGACCGCCACGTGGTCCGCATGGAGGTAAGCCGGACCACGATAAACCGGGCCACGATAAACCGCCTCACGGACGGCCTCCTCATGGACAGCCGCCGTGGCTGTTTCCCACGCCGATTTACCCGCATTTGTGGAACCCGGTTTGTGTTAAGTGGGATTTCTTTTTTCACCAAAAATAAACGCTCTCAAAGCCTGCGAAACGTCGCCCTCATGACTTGATAGTAGCTTTTCTGCATCGGCCCGCGAAATCTCCAACTGGTCGATCTGATATTCGTTAGGGTTGGGGTTGGTGAATTGGAGGTTCGATCGCAATGAGGTCGACTTACAAGAAGGTTAATTGCCGATTCGTGTGGGGATGGTGGGGCCTTTGGAGGCCAAGTGACTATGGGAATAGTGCGCGACATTATGACGGTTTTGTGACGTGGTTTTGCTTATATACTGACGTGGTTGTGACTGTTATTGGTGTGAATAATTAATCGTTTTTTGTCATGTCATGAAAGAAAAAAATCAAAGGGAGTGGATTGAGTCACTAAATGCGGTATGTGAGACACAGCGCTTGGGCGGTTGAATAGAGTGGGATTTTACCTGCCGAATCGGGACTTTGTTTTCACATAAGTAGTTGACGTTCTCATCGGTATTCACCAAATTCATCGCATTTCCTTCTGTCCAAGTCGCACACAACAATAACACCATGTCATCCAACACATCAACCGGAAGCTGGACGCCATCCGCCTGGCGCAACAAACCCATCAAACAACGCCCCCCATTCCCCGATCCCGTCGCCGTCACCAAAGCCGAAGCACAACTATCCACACTCCCGCCTCTCGTCCACCCGCATGAGATTTCCGCACTCAGAAGCCACCTCGCCTCGGTGGCGGCCGGGAAATCCTTTCTTCTCCAAGGTGGTGATTGCGCTGAGCTGTTCTCGTACTGCAATGCTGAGGCAATTGAGGGGAAGATTAAGTTATTACTGCAAATGAGTTTAGTGCTGGTTTGGGGAATGGATAAGCCGGTTGTGAGAGTGGGGAGAATGGCGGGACAGTATGCTAAGCCGAGAAGTAAGGAGACGGAGATTGTTGATGGGAAGGAGGTGGGGAGTTTTAGAGGGGATATTTTGAATGGCTTTGGTATTGATGAGAGAGAAATTGATGCTGGAAGACTTGTCTCGTGAGTTTCTTACATGACATGCTGTTGAATGAAACTAACAATCCACAGGGCCTACCACCATTCCGCCGCCACCTTAAACTACATCCGCTCCTCAATCGCCTCTGGTCTCGCCGATCTTCATCACCCCCTAGACTGGAATCTAGGCCACGTCAAAGACGCCACCCTCCGCGCTCGTTACACCGAAGCCGCAAACCACATCACAGATATGCTCTCATTCCTCGCCACTCTCGGCGCCACCCGCTTCGACAAGCTCGATACAGTAGACCTATACACGTCTCATGAAGCTCTTCTCCTCAACTATGAAGAACCACTTACCCGGAAAATTGGCCCTAAATTCTTCGATACCTCAGCTCATTTCCTTTGGATTGGTGACCGGACACGTCAACCTGACCATGCCCACGTCGCTTTCCTCCAGGGCATTGAAAACCCCATCGGTGTTAAAATCGGGCCTACCACCCCACCAGAGGATATCCTCACTCTCCTCCGCCTATTAAACCCCAACTGTGAGCCCGGAAAAGTCACTCTGATCACCCGTTACGGCGCGGCCCGTGTTCGTGAGTTACTCCCCGCGCATATCGCCGTGGTTCAACAATCGGAGTACAAGGATAACATTGTCGTTTGGCAGTGTGACCCTATGCACGGGAACACGGTGAGCACGGACACGGGAGTGAAGACTAGACGGTTCTCGGACATTGTGAAGGAGGTTACTGAGACTTTGGCGGTACATGGTGAAGTGGGGACGTACCTTGGAGGTATCCATTTGGAATTGACGGCTGATGCTGTGACGGAGTGTCTTGGTGGTGGTGAGAAACTTGACGAGGATGATTTGGCCGTCAATTACACTACTTACTGCGACCCGCGCTTGAACGAACGCCAAGCTTTAGAGCTAGCTTTCCTAGTCGCTGAGCATTACCGCAAAAAGCGGTCTGGAGATAAAGATAAAATGGAGGTTGTGTAGTTTACATGCATGAATTATTACACTATTTAAAACACCTATAACTTTGGCGTCATGAACCTTTCAATCCCCTAATCAATCCAGATAGTCTGGCCACCCTCCAACACATCACCCGTCTCCAACCGGGTAAATTCCTTAACACTGCCAGCCTCAACGCAGACCATGTTCTTCCAGCCATCCTTAGGCTCAAAGTCCGACATACCAGCCGACTTGTCAACCCACGGGTTCCAGACAACCACGTCGTTGAGGTTATCACGGGTGATGCGGAACACGGTCTCGCCATTCTCTTGGATGTGGATGGGGTTGCTGGCTGGGGTCTCGGGGCTGTATACACGGTCGAGCTCCTTGGAGAAGGTGATGGGGCCGGTTTGGGTGTTTTGGGCGGGGGCGTCGATTTTGTCGACGTAGGCGGAGGTTTCGAGACCGGTGATGGAGACGTTATCAATGGACTATGACAAGGAAGTAGGTGTTAGCTATCTGCTATGCGCTCAGTGGCAAATGGAAATGTGAACTTACGTCGACCTTGAGGTAGGTGTGAAGAAGAACCTGGCAGTCAAAAGGCTCACTACCCTCATTGGTAACCACCAACGAAGTCTTAAGCGAGTCTCTGCTCAAAACAATACTATACAACAACCCAAAGGTAAAAGGCCAAGCCTTCTTCGCCTCCTCACTAATATTCCCCGACGACAGACCGAAATCCAGCTTAACACTAGACGCGCCCATCTCACTGGAGCTCTTTCCCAAATACTCCCAAGTCTCTGTCCGCGCAAACCCATGCTGCGGCAATGCCTTTGTCTCCTCATGCTCAGGACGACCAAAAACAGGGAAAACCAACGGGATACCACCACGAATAGCCTTAGAGCCATCAAGCTTCGCGCCGGTAGAAAGCCACAACTGCTCACGACCAGTGTTATCCAGCCAGCTGGTAACGGTGGCGCCGTACCGGTTAATAGTTACGGATTCGCCGGTGGGGAGGGTGGCCGTTACCCGGGTGTTATTGTCGGTGATGTCGACGGTAGCCTGGGGGGGAAGACCCGGAGTACGGGCGAGAGCGGCGGGGGCGTTAGGACGGAGAACCATTTTTGCGATGTGTTTGTGGTGTATGTATTTCAAGTGAATTTTCTTAACAAGGCTGAATGACAAATCCACAAAGTCACGACTATCACTAGCTTTTTGTACTCGGCGTGGTGCTGGATACTCTTCTTGCTTGGGCCACTGAAACGGGGGCGGGTTCAGTCCATCACTAGAGACCCGCTTCGCTTGGTGCTGTGACGTTGGCTAGGGCGCGGGGTCGAAGCGCTGGAGCGAGCGAGTCCCAAGCGCCCAGGGCCCAGGGGCAATTCCCATAACGAAGGCGGGGCATCCGGGAATAAGGGTTTTGATTGGTGGCCAAAAGGGTGTAAGAATGGCGGGGCAGATATTTCCATAGGCGCGGAATATGTTTAATCAGCTATTGGCCCGTTTGATTTCCTTGCCGGACGGCCGGTCGGCTGCGTTTCATGCCTGCGAAAAACAAGCTCCGTGTTGCATCTAAGCATAGCTTAGCTTGAGGACTGATACCCCGCTGCCCAGGGTGTCATGCAGTGGAAACCCCGGCACCCGCCAAGCTTAAACAAACATTTCACAAGGGTTAGGGCCAAGTCGCTCAAAACAAGATGTATTCATTATATAGGTCTGATGTCTGACGCTTTAAATGGTCTATGTACAACAGGTCATTATTCTTCCCTCTTCTTCTCTTCCTCCTCACTGTGTTGGCCAGCCTCTTCATCACTGCTAGTGTTTGCTCCAGCTCGTCTGGCCTGCTTCTCGCGCTCCTTATCACTGACCATGTTCTGTAAACCAGTGCGATGCTCCACGTGCTCCTTGCTGAGCTTGGTTGTCTTGATAGCAAAAGCGACCAACAAGCCCACCGCGGAAAAGACCACGAACATGATGTACATTTTTGAAATCGCCTTGGCATAGACCGCCTCAACAAGTTTGCGTTGAGCTATCGGGAGTTTTCGGACCGTAGTCACGCTGGTTACCGCATTGTGGCCCGAGAACTTGGCGGCAAGTTCACTCCCGAGAGCGGCGTCGAGGGAGTGGTAGTTCTTGCTCATTTCGTTGTTGAAGACAGTACCACCAACAACGACTGATATGGCAGCTGCAATTTGCCGGAAGAAGGCGAAAGTGGCAGTACCTGAGGCAATGTCCCGAGGTTGCACATTAGTCTGCAGTGCAATGAGCGGTGCCTGGAAGTTGGGACCGACACCACATCCCGCGATAAGCTGGTAAATAATGAGCTTATATAAGGGGGTGTTTTCGTCTAGATCGATAAACAGTCCGAATCCAAGGGTCATGACGGCCATTCCTCCAATAATGATCCGCTTGTACTGACCCGTCTTGCGGACTGTAATTCCGCCAGCAGTTGAGAATAAAGCAAGGAAGACGATAAAAGGCAAAAGGTAATACCCAGACTGCAGAGATGTGCGGCCCTTGCATCCTTGAAAGTACAAAGGCAGCCAATAGGCCCCAGACTGGAAGACAAAAGACTGGAAGAATGAAATACCAATGGCAGCAGCATTGCCACGGTTGTTAAAAATGCGTAAAGGAATAACGGGGAAAGTCGCTACCTTCCACTCAATCAAGGCAAATACAATAACAAGACAAACTCCGAAGACTAGCAGGCAGACGACAATGGCCGAGCCCCAGGGGTGCGTGATTCCACCAAACTCGAGAGCAAGCAGAATCATTGTCGTTCCACCAACAACTGCCATACTGCCTAGCCAGTCTACGGCTTTGAGGCCTTCCCACATGGGGGTACGCGGGTTGTGCAACTTGAGGAAGAATGAAAGTACCGCAATAGCGCATCCGCAAATCGGCAAGTTGATATAAAAGCACCATCTCCATCCGATTTCTGTAGTGAACACACCACCCAATAGGGGTCCAGCAGCCGAGGCAACAGCCCATACCAATCCTATCATGCCAAAGTAAAACCCTCTATCCCTCAGTGAGAACAAGTCGCTAATGGAGATATTGACTAAAGAAACGATACCACCACCTCCAGCGCCCTGAATTGCGCGAGCTACAATCAACATTCCCATGCTACGTGACACACCACATAGTAAACTGCCAATGAAGAAGATGCATGTGGCGACGAGTAACACAGGTTTCCGACCCCAGATATCCGAGAACTTGCCCCAGATAGGAACGACGGCAGCGTTAGCGAGCATGAATGCTGATCCAACCCATGTGTAACCGAGAGTAGAGTTAAAATCCGCGGCGATTGTTGGAAGAGCAGTGGTGATGATGGTGGCGTCTAAGGCCACGAGGAAAAGGGCTGAACAGAGAGCGAGCATGATGACGGTTGTCTCGACTTTGGTACGTTGGTGTACTGGTGGTGCGGCTGACACTGCTGTGGAAGCACCATCAGTTGGTTGTGTTCCAAAACTTTCTTTTGCTGGTGGTGCAGAGTTGCCTTCTATTGGGAGCGGTGTCGCCGAGGTTTCTTTTGATGTCGGAGTTGAATCATCGTTGCCGACACTGGCTACTGGGTTGATGGCATCAGTGACTATAGTAGGATCGTTGTTTTGAACAGGCGCTACTGTCGTTGGCTTATGAGCCTCCGACAACTCCATGTCGGTCATTATAAACAAAGATAAAAATTAGATGTATGTAAGAAACGCCAAGGAAAGGAAACCTTCGAGAACAGCGCAAGGTCTGCTCTTTTTGTATGTTTCGAAGATTTAAAGTGGAGACGCTCGTTTAGGCGGACTAGCTGGCTGCTTGCCGGTGACTAGCTTATATCACTAGTTCGCATGGGTGATTCGGCAAGGACAAGGAATAAGGCCGCGTAGGATGAGTGGGATGCGGACAACGGGGGTGACAAAGTTCATTGCTCATGTGTAAACAGTCAATCAATATCGCACAAAATCACCCAATATTGTTTTTAGAAGCTATCAACTGAGTAACACCTTCAGCTATTACTTACAAATGGACGGGTAGCTACGTATGTAAATTCCATCCGACGGCATAGAATACCTTCCGCAACCTGACAAATCCAGGAACTTATTAGGTAGTAGTGCCTTTCCAATTATCTCCGGAATCCACACCGCAAGCGTCCATACACCAAAGGATCTTCCGCCCGTGTTGAAGCAGGTTCGGCGGAAGGCGCATTCCGATGGAAAATACCACGAGACAGCTGATACCAGGTGGCAATGTCTGTCAAAGACAGCGACCCGGTGATGCCATCACGGCTTGACGTTGCGTTGCCAAGAAATGCCAATAATGTTGATCGACCTGTTGGTAACACCAAGTGTCCTATCATTCATCGGCTCCGTGACACCTATATGAGTACCTGTCATTTGTAAGCTGTCAGACAAAAAGTTCCGAGATGCACAAACTTTATGATTTTGGTGACAGCTAAAAATTTCAATGTGTAATGTAAACTCGTTTTTTTTTTCCTTTCGCGCTTTCGCGTTTATGTAGGTTAACTCCAATCGGTTCCGTACCGGCATTTCGAATCCTACATGCTAGCCAATTAGGCAAAAAGGGAAAAAAGAATTGATGCTCTCACCAACCGAAATCGAATCGGTGACCTTTCGATGGCAAACTTGCAGTTACAGTCGAACGTGATAACCAACTACACCATGGTGAGTACGACAGTGGTTGGCCACTGCGCATGGTTTGTTGAAGATTTTCGTGATAGTAGGTCTTATATAGGTTAAAAATGCAGGGGTCACCGAAAAAACAGCAACTACAACAACGGCCTATTTTGCCAACATTCCCAAGGGACTAACAATATCACGATCGATGGTATGGGGCGATGCTCTGTACAAACATTGGAAACATTCTCTTCGTTTATGCTAAATGCATTCATGCGGGGGCTTTGGGGCTTCTCCATGATCCACCTATATGCAATTTTCCCCCTTTTTGCCACAGGTGGAACGTTCAAAACGTACGGGATATATCACCCAATGTTCGCATGTCTCGTTTCCAACTTTGTTGAAATGTGTTTTGCAAAGTTCGGGCAAGTGAGACCTATTTAGTGTCGGGAAAAAGGAGACAGCTGATCTGAGCCAATATAAGAGGGGCCTATATTTGGGTACTACAGCTAGCTCGACAATTATGTTTCACAATATTATATCGGCTGGACGACACCCCACGTAGCAAGCTGTCAAGAAGCCATATGACGTCAGCAACATATCATGTAAGAGCTGTACATAAGTGAGCGCCGAAATCTTATTTGAAAATTATTTTGTGGCAGCATATCCCTCACTCTACATCATTGAAGTGTTCTCAGCGTGAGGTCAAAATCAATCATCACTATCGGTTTAGTTCAGTAAAAGCTTGGGTTGGTCTTTAGTGGACTCACGTACACATGTGAATACCACTCAGCAGGTTTTAACTACCGATTATGACTGCCGCTCTGATCTTTGTTTGTGTGGTATTCATCATCGCTTTTAGTGAATTGTCGATGCTAGGGCACTTAAAACAAAGAAATAGGCTGCGGCAGTGCTAACCGACACGGGCTTGTGTATTTTGATCTCGAACCCGGACTAGACCTCAGCTTTCTCGGCGACTCCAACCTAGACTCCTCCCAACGCACAAGAGTACACAAACCACACTTCATATAATCTGAAAAGCAAGAACCGCTGGTTGCTAGGGCGTACACTGTTCATTTTATCAAATGCTTTGGCTGTAACAAGGTAGTGCGTGCGGGGTACATGTTTATTCTTGTCATAAGTTTTAAGGTCCAAGGACAAACTCTAAAACTGCTTCCTGTAGCTTCCATACTCCTCAGGTATGCATTCATGATTCCTCTGGATCTATCCATTACGCATCACCCGAGGACCTGTTAAGAAGCTCCTATGTACAAATCCAAAAAAAAAATCCGCACGTTGAAGAATGTTCCTAGAAACAAGGGTCTAATGGCCCGGCTCATGATGCAAAAAGAAATGTCCTGCCATGATACTACAACTAACAAACATCCACGTTCGTGACACAAAAAGAATCTCCGATACGGGGAATCGAACCCCGGCCTTCTCGGATCAACTTCAAAGGAAGATGAGAGCGAGATATCCTAGCCCCTAGACCATATCGGATAGGTAGTTGTTATGCTTTTATCCCAAAATCATCTGTAAACTAATGAGTTGTTAACCCTAACGATGCACCCTCATAAAATTACGCTTAAATAGATTCGTTAATTTATTTGCAGATTCTTTTCTTTCTCACTTTGTGAGGAACATAGGACTTCTTTCAGTAAACATAACCATTTTTACAATGTTACCCCCCCAGAACATGCTATACAAGACAAAAGTTTCGGCATCCACGAGTACCTAACCAAAGTACGCATGTATTTGTACCTGCAACATCCTCGGAGGATCGACGACCCACTCACGTCATTGCGAGCAAGGATGTAGCTTTATCTTGTGCTACGCGAAGCCAACTGCCGACTTCGTTGTAGTTGAACCTCATTTCATATCGCCACCATATCAATGACGATGTTACTATCTAGAACATCGAAGCCAGTCAGCCATACACGTCTGCTTTCAACGGCGGTGAGAAGAATGGCTGGTCAGAAAAGCTATGCGGTTAGTGGCACGATAAGAGTTTATTGATAGATACGTTCTGACATGTTTAGGATGCTATTGCTACGTTAAATACGCTTCAGGCGTCGCATGCCACATTAATGGCGAGGAGAGTAGCCAACAAAGTGCCAGATTATGACTCTCTGGGCGAGATGCGCCACTACCTTGATCGCCTCGGACACCAGCAAAGCGACCTGTCCCGCCTTAACGCTGCACATGTCGCAGGGACCAAGGGGAAGGGTTCAACCTGTGCATACGTCGAAGCGATCTTATCAGCGCATAAGAGGAGAACAGGCTGGTCAGGCAGGGTGGGTCTTTTGACAAGCCCACACTTAATAAGCGTACGGGAGCGGATACGAATTGATGGACAGCCATTAAAGGAAGACCTTTTTGCCGGATACTTTTTCGAGGTATTCGATGCCTTGGAAAAGGATCGTAGGCCCGGGTATGCTAGATTCTTGACCCTGATGGCGTTTCACGTGTTCATCAGGGAAAACATCTCTGCGGCTGTTATCGAAACTGGTATTGGAGGAGAATACGACGCAACAAACGTAATTGACCATCCAGCAGCCACGGGAATCACACATCTGGGTATCGACCATGTCGCGGTTCTCGGTTCTACTGTTGACAAGATCGCCTGGCACAAAGCCGGTATCATGAAGCATGGAAGTGCCGCCTTTTCCGTGTGTCAAGTCAAGCCCATCGCCACAGAGGTGCTTAAGTCCCGCGCAGCTGATAAGGACGTATCTCTCAACTTTGTCGGGATTGATCCACGTTTATCTAAAGTCCGTGTCCGTCCGGATGCTGAATTCCAACGACAGAATGCCTCGTTGGCTATTTCTTTGGCTGAGACAGTCCTGGGGAAGGCAGATTCCGCATTTCAGAAGACTGTGGAGTTACCAGAGGCTTTTGTTGATGGCCTTGAGAATGTGGTTTGGAGGGGCAGATGTGAGGTTAAGAAAGATGATAAAGTTACATGGCATTTGGATGGTGCGCACACTATCGACAGTATTAACGTGTGTGCAACATGGTTCGCGGGAGAGAGTAAACGCCGGTTAGTCACACATTCACCAACCGATACAACCCCGATACTAACAAACCCAGCAACGCAACTGGCCCCCGCGTTCTAATCTTCAACCAACAAGGCCGCTCCGAAGCCGTCAACTTCCTCAACGCAGTATACAACATCACAACCGAAAACAAAGCACCATTCAATCACGTAATCTTCTGCACAAACATCGTAGAGAACGCCAAGTCTGGCGGTAAGTCCACATTAAACATCCATCATAAAACCGAAACTAACAATCCCCAAAAGACCTGGTTAACAACCAAGTTGACCCTAAAGAACTCTCGGAGCTTCGCGTCCAGAATACCCTTGCCCGACGCTGGCGGGAAATCGACCCCGAAGCCAACGTCTCCGTGGCCCCTTCTGTCAATGAGGCTATAAAGCAGGCGCGGGGTCTGATTCCGGGGTTGGCGGAGGGAGAGTCAGTTCAGGTGTTAGTTACAGGAAGTCTCCATCTTGTAGGAGCTGTCCTTAGTGCACTTGAGCCTAGCTCTGTTTAATAGGATACAGTCTATATAATATATCTGTCTAATCCATGTCATCCGATTCACCCTTCAGAACCTTCAATGCCGCACCCACCAGATACATACTCCCCGTAACCAAAACCTTAGGTTTCTGCTTCCGATTCCCGCGCTTTTGAACCTCTGCGTAAAGTTTCTTGATTGCGGACTCGACACTCTGCGATGTAAAGCATTTCGTCTTAGGCGACAACTCTTCAAGTTTCTCCTTTGAAACATTCTGCAACGAAAGATCCCGTTTCTTTCCAACTGGTCGTTCCGCCTCCGGTCTTGAGAAGAAGGCTCTGCGGAAAATTAACTTGTAGGACGTCCGGGCTGTGTACTCCGTTATCAGCGTCTGTACTAATGGGCGAGGATCACGAGTCTGTTGGCAGAAAATGAGCATCGCAGTGTCTTCCTCATCCAGGCAACTAGCGAACCATTTTGCTGTTTCCCGGATTGACTCTACTGTGTGTGCACCATCCAAGTAAAACATAGACCCGTCACTCATCGTGACGACTTCACATCGACCACGTAAATAAGCATTGGTTAACCCCCTGCGGACCAAAGGAGGGTATTGGTTTGGCTTAAGCGAGAGATCAACCGGGATTTCGAGGTGAGTCAAAGACGCGGCAAGTGCCAAGATCCGATTATTCTTCTGAACAGGGCCGTCAAGGAGGGCACCGGGAAGGTCACCCCACACGTCGGCGGCAGATTTAGGGATAACGGTGAGTTTCGCCTTTTTCCAGGCGGCGCGGGTCTCAAGAATTCGTTGTTGGGCAGCATTTCCCGTGTCATTCACAAAGACGGGGACACCTTCCTTCATGATACCAGCTTTGTGCCATGTAATATCTTCGATGGTTGTTCCGAGGTATTCCTGATGATCGATTCCCAGGTGTGTGATAACGCAGGCCGAAATAGCCTTTGGTGGTAAAATGTTCGTTGCGTCGTATTCACCGCCGATTCCACACTCAATAACAACATGTCTAATTCTTTCTCTCAAAAACGTATGGAACGCCATCAGTGTCATGAACCGGAAGAAAGTAGGTTTCGTCTCAGGCCCGTCATGGTCAACACCGGCATCGCCAGCCCTCCGACTAGCCTCACTGAATCGATCCCACAGTTCGTAGAAGTACTTGGTGAAAAGTAACTTGCTAATTGGCTTTCCCTTGAGCGAGATGCGTTCGCGGACGGAAATTAAATGTGGACTAGTGTACCGACCGACCCGTCCATTCACGTCTCTGTCTATAGCTAAAATAGACGAGACATAAGCCGCCGTGCTTCCCTTTCCCTTCGTTCCAGCAATATGGACACAACGCATTTTTTCAAGGTCAGAAACTTGATATCCAGCACGATGTAACCAATATAACATCTCCGGGAGCGCAGCTGCATTCAAATCTACTGGTGAAGCGGCAATGTGGAACTGCGATGAAACAGCACTATTACTCTCCAGCTTTTTAAGATCCTCCAGTGCTGATTCATATGTGCGCCCTGCATTCTCCAGGTCTGCCTTTTTATAGGGTGAATAATGAGGAGTCCAGATGGGCTTGGATAGTTTCTCCCTTGTTGGCTGGGTAGATTTTGAAGTCCATACTACCGGTTCAGTAGTTGTGTCTGCTGGCGCCTCAGTTGTCGGCTTTTCTGGCTCAGCCGGGTTTTGGTCTGTCGGTGTATGTACATGCCGTGTCCATCCGGAGACAATACCGGACCGACTAGAGGCTTGGAGACATTGTGATGACAATCTTGCAAAGAGATGCGACACCGGTCTATGATTTCTTAACATGAGTAAAAAGAGAAAAACAAATTAACAAGATAAATGCGACAAAAATGACGTTGTTCATACATCCTCTCATAACCAGCTTGTGAAACCCACTTAGTCATCCACCAAAATTTGACTTTGCTTAGTCAGCGCCCCTGGAGATACTAATAACGTCATCAGATGATAAACCACTTGAGAGATCTCCATGAACCGAAATACGCATAATATCAATAAATACAGCGAAATAAATAACTATAAACTCAAGAAACATACGACGAATCAAACTGTATTCCAACCGCTCTCGCTTCTCTCTATAACTACTGTACACTGGAAGAACAAAGGAAACTCGCCCATCTGCTCCACCACGCCAACATCTTACATAATACGACAACAAGAAAGTCCACGTCAACCTTCTTAATTCTGCTCCAGTCTCAAGCTCTGCAATCTCGCCTCGGTGGAAATAACCTGTAGATACCCAGTTAGCATACTCATATTCACAAACGTCACCCTGTACCTCGTGAAAACTTACATCCAAAGCTTGCTGCACCTCAAGCACCTTGCGCACCTCGCCAAGCCAGTCACGGCTCAACGTCTTAGCCCAACCCTGCAGCCCGTTCACCTCTCTGGCGGCCTCATCGAGGTTACCCTCCTCAAGGTGAGTCTGGGCTCTGGTCAAGATGCTCTCGACGTCGGTACCGTCAGCCAGACCAGTCTTCTTGAACATAACCTTGCTCAACAACACACTGGAAGCGTGAGAAGCGACACCGGCATCATCAGGGAGAAGCGAAGCCTTGCGTACTTCAGCAGCCACCCGACGGAAGCGGTCAACCAGCTCAGCTGGCGAAGAAATACCCCGCTGGTAGGCGGAGGGGGTAATAGAGGCAACGGCTGCGTTAACGACGGGGTCCTCGGCGGCAATCTCCTTCAGAGCAACCAGCTCCGAGACAAAAGGCTTAGAATGCTGAGTCTTCTCAAGCGACGCGCGAACAGCCTCAACGGCAACGTGCAGCCGCTGCGTCTTCAGGTTAGAGTCAACAACCTGGTTCCACCCGCTAGCGAGCTTCTCCAGACCGGAAACAGCCTGTGACAGATCCTTGAGCTTAGCCAGACGGCCCTCACGCTCAGCCTCAACCTGCTCCTTGATCTCCTTGGTGAACTGTCTCTTCAAGAAAACGGCCTGTTCGTGGAGCTGAGCCTTGATCTGCTCACCAGCCAGCTTCTGCTCGCGCTCCTGCAGAAGAGCAACCTTCTCCTCGTATGCCTTCTGGATACGCTCCATCTCTGCCTCGAACTCCTCTCTCCATTGGAGCTCCTGGTGCATCATGACAGCCTCGACACGCTGAACAAGCGTATCAGCCGCCTTTTCAAACTCACCAACCTTGCTAGCAATCTCATCCTTGGCGCTCTGCTTAGCAGCCTTCTTGACACCCTCAATCTTGCCGAGAACAGCATTGACGCCCTCCTTAGCCTTGGTGATGGATGAGTTGTAGCGAGCTTGGGCACCATCAGCGTTGATCACGGTGATCAGATCGTTGACAATGTGAACGAGGTCCTGGACAATGGGGTCCTCGGCGTTCTTCTGAGCCAAGAGGTCAATCTTGGGAGCAGGCGGCATGCGGGAAGGCTCATTAACCTCAGGTGCAACGAACACGGGCTCCTTCTTGGCCACAACTGGGGCGGCCTTTACAACGGGCTTGGCAACCTCCTTCTTGGGCTTCTCAGCCTTAGGCTTCTCAACCTTGGGGGCAACCTTCTTAACCTCGACTGGCTTGGCAGGCTCAGGCTTCTTGGCCACAACGGTGCTAGCTGCCCGCTTAGTCTCAACATCAGCGACTCTCCACGAAGCACCGCTCTGCGCCGGGATCGAGACAGTGGCGTCGTGTGGCTTCACGCGGCCAGCCTGCTCGCTGAAACGCTTACGGAAAGCCTGCTCCTCAAGGTAAAGCACGGCCTGCTCACCGAGAGGAACGTACTCAGTAAAGAAGTCGTGGAAGTCATCATTGATGCGCGAATACCACACACCACTGCTGAAACCAATGACACCAAGGAGAGCCAGACGGAAAATGAAGTTGCGGAGACGGCGGAGGAAACCGGGCTTCTTCTTTGGGGGAATAGCTGAAGAAGTGGCGGTGGCGGCAGCAGTAGCGGCGTTGGCAGCAGCAACCTTGACTACGGACGGAGCAGGGGTAGCAGCACTGGCAGCAGCAACCTTGGCGGCAACGGAGCCGGGGGCGGGGGCGGGGGTAGCGGGCTTCTTGACGACAATCGGGTTCTTGGGCGTGGTGGGCTTAGGGGGCTCCGAGGCAAAGTAGCGCTGTTAATAGACGGCAAAACGCCTTGAGTTAGCAAATACTAGTCCATATTTCATTCCAAGACCGAGCCGACCAAATGGGATCCTGAGCCTAATGCGGTACGTGGGGGTATAGGCTGCAAGTTCAAAAGAGCTTCGCAAGCTTTATATCTCGCTAGAATGAAGCCATTGAAACTCCAAAACAACAGCATTGCCTATTCCCACATTCCCCAATCCCAATTGGTTCTCACTCAAGTCATCCCACCTAAAGAAAAATGCATACTCTTGCAACCGACCCAACCTGCGGTCTACCCGCATTCAACCCGGACAAACCGCCAACCGTTCTAACCGACGAGCGAAGCATATTGAATAACCAGCAAAAAGAAAAAGAAGAAGAAGCAGAAAAATCGCGTCCAAATAACAATTAAAACTTCAAATCAAAGTCCACAAATACTTTTGTCGTCCGTCGTTCTTTTTTCGAATCGTTCGTCAAATCCTTCTCTCGCGCTTCTCTCGTCTCGCGGAACCCGTAATTCGTCGTGCGTCCTTTTTCAAGCGAAATCAGCTTGGAGCAAACTCGTCGTTTGTCGTTTCTTCGTCGAAGGCGTCGTCGTCCGGTCTGTTTTTACTAAGCCAGTCCTCGGTTCCTGTCAAAAATAGCCTGCGAGAAATTATCGCCAATCCGGCCTGTCCGGGTATTCTTCGGCGAATTAATCCAGCTTGATTAACTTGGTGGGGGTTCGTGATTTTGGAAGTTTGAGAAATTTAACATTCCGTGTAGCATTGGAAAGCATACATTATGGCTTTAAATCCCACAGCTGTCTTGATATGTGATCATGTATTCGTTTAACCGCTTGTCAGATTGGTGTTCCCAAACAATTTCTTACAGTACAGCATTTACCACATCATAGAGCTATCACAGGGTCTATTAACCCTACCAAAATGCAATTGATGTTACAACTTTAACCAACCATGACATCACCGTTTCCTTTCAAAAATAACATAACTTGTGGCAATAAGAGATAAACGCATACAAGATAAAGAAGAGGGAATAATTAACTGATAACCAAGCAAATACAAGACAATCATTATGCAGACAAAACAACACGCTTAGCAAGCACACGGGCCGGACAGGTTTGTGTTCTGGTTTTCTCCAGACACTTTGATGCCTGGCCGGGCATTGCCTAGACGCTGATTTCTCGGGCCAGCTTGGTCGTGTGGTAGAGTCTCGGCAATAGTGTCGAAGATCTCCGCTACATTTTCACCGCTCTTGGCCGAAGTCTCAAAGAACAGGAGGCCAGCCTCCTTGGCATACGCCGCCGCCTCTTCCGTGGTAACCGCCCGCTTATCCGGCTGCTCCTGCACCAGGTCCAGCTTGTTTCCAGCAATGGCGATGACAATGTTTTCGTTAGCTTGTCTCTGAAGCTCCTTAACCCACGCCTTGGCCTTATCGAGAGATGCCTATAAATTTGGGATTAGTCTCTGGTCTGTAATTCATACCGTGCACTGTAAACTAGTTTGCGCAAAGGTTGGTATACATACGGCCTGGGTGATATCGTAAACGACAACGGCGCAGTTGGCGTTACGGTAGTACATGGGGGCAAGTGACTTGTAACGCTCCTGACCAGCCGTATCCCAAATCTCAAACTTGACAATGTTCTTGTCCTTAGTCTCAACCTTTTGAGTCAGGAAGGCAGCACCAATTGTGGACTCGCGGAATGAATCGAATTGACCCTGTATGGTATTGTTAGTTGCGATGTTACATCGAACAGTGATGAATCTGTCTGGTCCATGTTGCAAGCAAGAGCAAGATAGACTAGCATTGCGATTCATTCTTACTACGTACCTTGACGAAACGAAGAACAATAGACGACTAGGACGCATGAGATATGTTAGCAAACCAATTATTGTAGTGACTACCGATAGACTGTTCAGTAGAACGGTACCTTTCCGACGGCTGATTCACCTGTATAGACAAAATCACATGTTAGCGTAATTCTTAGATGTAAAACACTTGGATGAGACCCCGCGATCACCAGTCCTAGGATATTTGGCCCTAGAACCAAATAGCTGATATCAAGCGATAGCCTAGTAGTGGTAGACAGGGACAGACGAGGGGAAGGGGATTGTCGCACCGAGAAGCACAAGCTTGAACTGGAGAGTAGGAACGCCGCCACCGCGAGCAGGAGGGGCACCACCGGGACCGCGCGCAGACATGACGGGCAAAGTTTGATATGCGGGTAAATCGAAGTAACAAGCGACGATACTGTGTAGCGACAAAAAGGTCGAGCAGCAGGCGCAGGCGAAAACAAAAAAAAGAGCCTGCGGGTGACTGGAGACTACTGTGATATAGGCGATAAGAACTGTCGAGGGGTATAGATGTGTAATCGCAGTGATGGGAAAAAGACTGTTGCCAGAGGAAAGACGAGAGTTAGGCGACAGTGATGATTATGTCGATTATTTGCACGAGGTTGAGAATGGCGACAGACGAGGCTTTGATGGACGGAATGCGAAGAAAGAGAGGGACAAAATGGATGACGGCGACAGATTTGGCTGGTAATGGTTGGGGCGGAACAGGCTAACTTGGCGGGATTCTGGGGCGCTGTTGTGTGGGTGAGGGGTGACAATCACTGGGGTCAAAGGCAGCAGCTGTAGAGTGCTACAGACGAGCAAGAGCGATTGGGAGGCCTGTGACAAGAGAACGGGCTATGGCGGCGAAGTACAGCGGGCAAAGGCCAGATTATAGCGGCTGTATTTTAATGGATGGAAAGCTGTTGAGGGGTCGCCACGAAACTTTGACTAGTGACGACGAAAAAGGACTAGAGAAATGCGATATTTCAACAACACAAGATTGGCCGTTGAAAATGCACGTCGTTGTCTTTGACTGCGGTCACTTTATCTTGACGTTTCTTTGCGCTTCTGAAGCCAAGGCAGGTCAGTGCTGAAAGATTCGATGCCAGGGCAGAACTGCGGAAGCCAGGGAATGTCTCGAAATGTATGTACGCTGTAAGTTGCTTGCAATGAGGACTAAACTAAGAGGAAGTTGGTTGTTATTAGGACGGTTGAATGGACAAGAGATTTACGAAAAAAAAATGATGATAAATGAGATGTCTTGAAGAGAATGGGACAAGTTGATAACAATTTGAGGTACATAGTCAAATGAAGAGGAAATGGAAAGTCACTCCTGATTTGTACGCTGCATGTAGTGTCCGCATGAAGTAGGAAGTTCCATTAGCCATAGATGAACGCAACTGCCGGAACCGATTGGTGTTTCACCGAACAACAGGAATGTAGCGAACCATGCAAGAGGCATACGAGATACTAGAAAAACAGCGATATAGAATGATATTGCGAATGTATATGCACACATTAACAGGGAATTTGCACGCTTAGTATCTCATGTCAGCTCCAGAAAGCCCACATTGTGGTGATGTAGATGTCTTGTTTTGCCGTTGAAGCTGTCGGCCAGCCGGAGGACAAATACACTGAAAAATACCATGACTAACTCCAAAGTACAAAAACTACGGGCAACCTCAACAATACTGTGAGACACAATCGGTCCTCCGCTGTGAGTGGGAGTCGATGCGCCGGCCGAGAAGTTCGCACAAGACGACTTGTTATAGTGTCATTGCGGGATAGACCCCGAAGCATAGCTTCGCCACCCGCTTGGAAATACTAGGCAGAAGTTTAAGTAGTGCTACCGACGTGCCAAGTGTCATCAGCTGCCAAAAGATCATCATTTAATCTTAAGATATGGATTGGCAGAATAGCACCTAAATGTTTCTGTGCCTTCACTCCTTTGCGCAATACATTTCTTCTCAGCCAGTACGAATCAGTGACCCTCGTTACAGCCCTGCACCAGCTGATCAACGATCTACAGAGACATTGTCGCATGTCAAAATCATATGGGCATCGGTCTTGGATGATTTTGCTCCACAATAAGAAGACAAGAAGGAGGAGCTAGCCATTGCCGTGACCGTAGCCTGTACCTGAACTACTGCATGCTATCCGAACAGGTTAAAGAGCAACCAATAGCCAGGACACAGCAATCCATTTGTCTGGTTCAGTTGTCTAGTGTCTCGAGGTTTAAGACGCCAAGTGAAGCTACCCTGGCTTTGAGATGATTGCCGTAATTTGACATGTGGAAAAATCGTCCAGGAGAAGGAGGCGAAGGGGTTTACGAAAGCTTCTGCTAGTTACAGTCGAGTCGTGCGTAGATATTTAACTACTATCGCTTGTTCGTGAGTCAGGATGTGTAGTCAAAATCGAATGCTTGATCTCAAATTCATGTTTTTTGGTGTCGTCACGTTGGCGTATACGTCATCTGTCATCACACATGTTCTAACCGTTATTGCCACCCATGTGCGTATACACACAGTAGTTGCTGGACTCTACACATCTACACAACAGTGGAGTTTTTGTTTTTCTCAGCCTCGTTTGTGATCATCAATTCTATTACGAACCAGCTCCGTTACCTTTATCGTCCCCGATTTCTGTTTTTGTATTTCCCTGCATTTCATTTCTCATCGCCATCTTGGCCAACTCGCTATTTGAATCCCTGCAAAATCCCCTGGACCCAGTACAATCGCACCCTGTTGCACCTATAAAGTCCGCTTCCATTTCCCGTTGTAGCGTGCTCGAAGCTCGCCTTACTGGGCGTTCGTCAAAAGCGCTTTAGGACAGCCTGACGCAGATGAACACATTACTGGATTTGAGCCTAACCGAATCTATGGTTGCCATCTAACCTAACTGAGATCTGTAAAGCTGTTTGGCGCAACTGACATACACATTCCTTTCGTTTTATAGCTCTGTCTTCATCACCAGCTTGTCAATCGCAAACCGTCATTCTCTATTTGACACGAATTGATTTCTGTCAACACCACCACTTTATTTGCGACTTTCTGTCGCTTTCCTATCCCTCGACATCTACCGTCGCCTAGCTTGGTTTAGTCCACCCCGTCGTTTACATTCTTTACACGCCTGCTCCTCGCCCAAGTCGCAAGATGGAGTCCGTCAACGCTATCATGCCCTACCGGGACATCAATGTCAAGATTTCGGATAACTACTATTCGTTTTCTTCCCCTTCCTCCCCGCATGCTCAGCATCTCGTGATTGATCGGGCTACAGGTGAATTGCGTCTGCAAGATGCTGCGTCGATGACGGCCACGCCGGCATCTCAGGTTCTCAACATTGCTGGAATTCTTGGTACCATCCAGCTGCGCCTTGGTACGTACAAATAACTATCTCCCACCTTTGCGAATGCGCTTTGCTAACTATTGATTAATCTCTAGACAAGTATGTCATCTTCATCACCAAGGCCACTCCCATGGGCAGACTTAAGGGCCACATGGTTTACAAGGTCTCCGGCACACAAGTCCTCCCTATGCGCAAACGCCAGATCCACGACCCTGACGAGGATACTTTCTTGAAGCTCCTCGAGAGCACCCTTTCCGGCGGCGCCATGTATTTCTCATACTCTCTGGACCTGACCAACTCTTTCCAGCGCCAAGCCGAGGCTGCTCCCTCGACACCTATGTGGGCCCGCGCTGACGAACGTTTCTTCTGGAACCGATTTGTTTCATCTGATTTGATAAATTTCCGTCGGTCTGGTCCTTATGGCCGTGGCGAACAACAACCCGGCGTCGACCCTTTCATCTTGCCTGTCATGTATGGAATGGTGTCCATCCGCCCTACTGAATTTTCTGGCCGCCCTTTGACCATGGTGCTCATCTCTCGCCGGTGCAACTCGCGGACAGGCACGCGTTTTTTCACACGTGGTTTGGATCAGAACGGCAACCCGGCCAATTATAACGAGACGGAACAAGTGGTAGTGTTGGATGACAATGGAAGCAGTAATATGGGTGGCTTTGAAGGGACTGGGAACTCTTACGGTAGCTCATCTGCTGTCGGGGCGCACAAGGAGGCTCAGCTATTCTCGTACCTGCAGATCCGTGGAAGTGTGCCTGCATTCTGGGCCGAAGTGAATGATCTCAAGTACACCCCCAAAATTCAGCTCACTGGTAGTCTCAATGCTGCTGTGCCCGCAGCTTCGAAGCACATCAGCGACCAAATGTCTTTGTACGGGAGCTTGTTCATGATCAACTTGATCAACCAAAAGGGCCGTGAAAAGCAGGTCAAGGATTGGTTTGAGCAGATGGTTTCATTGGTCAAGGCATCGGATCCCCGGCGTTTCGAGAACTTCCACTATGTGTACTTTGATTTCCATCATGAGACCAAGGGTATGAAGATGGAGAATGCTTATAGACTGGTTGAGCGCATGGAGGCTCGTCTTCAAGAACAAGCTTATTTCAGGGCTGGAGATGCCCCAGGTAGCAAGGGCTCTCGCTTAGAGATTCGTCAAAAGCAACAGAGTATCATGCGTACCAACTGCATGGACTGTCTGGATCGAACCAACGTGGTACAGAGCATGTTTGCGCGTCACATGCTTAACCGGATTCTCGTGGATGCGGATTTGATGCCGTCTGGGGCTACTTTCACTACTCATGATCCCAAATTGGAGGAGCTCTTCCGTGACATTTGGGGTGACAACGCTGATATGGTTTCCAAGACGTACTCAGGTACCGGTGCTATGAAAACTGACGTTACACGCATGGGCAAACGTACCAAGAAGGGGCCCCTTCAAGATGGTGTTATCGGAGTGACCCGTTTTTTCCTCAACAACTTCATGGATGGCCCTCGCCAGGACGGATTCGATCTCTTCCTTGGAAACTACCTTCCAGGCAGCGCTAACATTGGGTCTGCGCTTGTGTTTTCTGATCGCCGGCCAGTTCTCATTCAGGCCGTGCCATACCTCCTTGCGTTCTCGGTCATGATGTTGTTCTTGGCATACATCTCAAGCCGCGGTACTTTGGCGATGCGTTTCTTCTCTTTGGTATGGTTTATTGTTGCTGGGTGGTCTACCTGGTTTGTCAAGAGTAACGGCAAACTTTACGTCAACTGGCCCAAATTGTGTCCTCAGCAATATGCCATTGATGGTTTCAACCAGAGTCTGGCCCAGGCCAGCAAGGACCCTATCATTGGTCCTTACCTGCAAAAGAACTTGGCTAGACACGAACGTCATGTCAGTGTCAACCAGTGGGCTCACGTCGAGGAGGGCAAGAAGAGAATTGAGTAGACGATTTTATTTGGGCATTTGTTGTATAGAATAAGGAGCGATATAGTTTTTCTTTGTTGGGTAGTGTCATTGTCGGAGTCACTTTGGTATTATGGTGGGTTTCTTTTGTCAGTTTTGTAGTTTTCCTTTGTCAAATGGCAGTTTTGTTTTGCAGCACTCTAATTCTACATGAAGAGACATCGCCTGCGGCTAGTAACGTGAATGTTAATAAATAATATGCAGATATTTATAATTGGTCAACCAATAGCTGTATTCCGTCCCACGTGATGCTGCTGTTTTGTCTGTTGAGCTTCCATAGCTACTTGGATTAGTGACGGACTTTGGGTGTGATATACTGTCATATCTTTCGTCATAAACGACTTGCCATGATTAGAATTCCCAAGCGATGACGCCTAGGCATAATCCCTAAGGCGTTTTGAAGATTTGGCATGGTTATTTGACGTGTGCTCAAGCAAGTCTTTAACCTTCCTTGAACATCCATAAACTTCTGCTCGGCGCCAATCGGGGCTTTGTGTATGAAGATTGTCTCCATGGGGCATTAACGTAGCAATCTGCATGTCACCTTTCACATGGTAAAGCGGGGTAAGGCAAGCAACACACCAGTGAGATCCCACCTATGAGATACGTTATGAGGCTACCACGACTTCTTATAGATAGTCACTCTTTTCCACTACGACTTTGTGAATGTACCCAGTTACTCTCTTCATTTCACAATCACTTTCTAGTTCTCTTTGTTGACTAATAGATTACTACTCGTTGCCATGATATCACAACCTTCCGGTGTTAGTCCTCGTGGCTTGCCTATTTCTATGATGAGGAGAGATTCTTTTCAGGTCAATGTTAGTGTGTCTTATTCAAGTAACGATGACGATGACAGCCCGGACGACGATGACGACGATGATAGTCCGGACGATGATGACGATGATGATAGCCCCGAGGAATACGACGACGATGACGACGACGACGACGATGATGATGATGATGACTATGATTAGTCTCTTTGGCTATTGACTGGGAACTGGGAATGATGGTGAGTTAGTAACGTTCTTTCCACGTGAGGCTGCATATAGCTAACCACTTTTTACGTCTCCAACGATTGGTATCTCTCCAGAACAACCTCTGCTTGCTTGTCATAAACAAATTTGAACGGAATGATAGTGCCCGGCATCCGGCGTTGGGGGGCCAGTTACGGTGGATATCGACTTAGGCCACAGGATGACATACATCTTCATATTTTATCGCGATGAATATATTTGGAAAGCAACTTAAAGTTTCGTGATATCAGTTAGCCCTTTGTATGTTCAGTTAAGTTTATCTACGACATATATATTCCATGTTATCTGTCAAGAGGACTTGTGCTGTCATCAGGTGAGGTGCGTTGACTGGATTCAGCACCTCGATCGTCGCGCCATAATGTATGTTTGTGGTGCCAAGACGCTATTGTTTTTGGACGCCCTTATAAACACACTGCTGTTCAGTTTCACCAGGAATACTAGCATACTAGGAGGCTCATTAGAAAACACAAAAGAGGTAGTTGCAATACCTCCATTAGACTCTGTAATGAACCTCGGATATGACATACCCTTATCGATAACCCTTACCAGAGGAGTCGCACACAAATACGATCAATCGCCTCAAGAAATTAGACTTCTTGTTGTCAACCAACGTTACGCACAAAACTCATCATGTCTGATTTTGAACACGTCCGTGTCGGAGTAGGCGTTCTTATCTATGATACTGCAGGCAGGATCTTGACGGGCACAAGGCTCTCCACCCACGGCCATGGTTTGTAATTGAAACTAAATAACAATGACGTCAGTGACTGAAATCTACTAGGTAAAATCCAACTGCCAGGCGGGCACATCGAGAAGACAGAAAGTGTCTACTCCTGCGCTAGACGGGAAACGAAGGAAGAAACAGGACTCGACATAGTGCTGGAATGTGTGCCGACCGGTGACCTAGCCCAGCTCCCACCGGCCCCTGAGTTTGTCTCGATTGGTGGCGATTCTCTGGGCTTTGAGATCCTCCAGGCGGGCGCAGTTCCATGGGAAGCAAAGATTACAGCTGTGACAAACTATATCTTTTGGGAGTCGAGAAGACACTACATCACGTTGTTTGCTAAGGGGCGGAGAATTGATGAAAGCGTCGAAGCGCAGGTGGTAGAGGAGGATAAATGTGCTGAATGGGTCTGGAGAACTTGGGATGAGCTGCGGAATATGGTGGGGAAGGATCTATTGTTTGCACCTTTGGACCTGTTAATTCGGACGGCGGATGAAAAGACGTTTGAGAATGTGGATTCAGGATTGTTATTGAGATAGATTTCAATGAGACGAGACAACTACCAGAGTGTTTCGATAATTGATTGTAAGGCTAAATAGATACTTGCAAAGTCCGACAAAGCTATAGAAGTCAGACCGTCAATTTACTGAGAGTCTTTCCAGAACTTTTCAGTGTTGGCCAACAGAGTCTCGTGAATAGAGGCGTCACCAGAGATCCCCTTGAACTGCTCCCATCCACCAAGGCTCTTGAAGAACAAAAGCACACCAATCCAGGTAAAGTCATCATATCCAGGGGTAGTACCAGCGAAGTAAGGCCCCTCAGTCTCCTTAAAGAGCGCCTCAACAGCAGCCAACCCATCCTTAGCGCCAGCCCAGGCAGCGGCACCATCCAAGCTATCCAGCTTAAGACCAGATCTAGCCTCACGAGTAGTCTTGTAGTACTCAGCACTGACAGGGTTCAAGATGGCAGGGAGACCAGAGAGGAAGAAGGGAGCCAGGGAGACAATGAATTTGCCGGTGGCGGCTTCAAACTTGGCGAGACGCTCGGGAGAGGCGTCGACGGCGGGAGAGCCCTGGAGCTTCTCGAGAGCTGCGGCGATGTCGAGAGACTCGGTTACGTAGCTGCCATCGGGGAGGATGACGGTGGGAGCAGTGTAGGTTGGGGCACCGTAGATGGCGGTGGACCGGGCGGAGGGAGTTACCCTTTGTGATTGTTAGATGGTGAGACTTTGGTGGGGTGCATAGTGAGACACTTACTTGCCCTCAAGACGAGCCTTGAGATCGGGGAACTCAACCCATTCGGTGTTGTAGTTGAGACCCTTGTAGTTGAGGATGAGACGAACTGGACAGTGGATGTTAGTAGCTGGTTATGAGTTTAAGATGGTCTGTTAACTTACTGCGCCAGACATTCAGAGACCAGGTCTTGCCAGAAGACTTCTGGGGGATGTCGATGAGAACCAGCTGCGAAGACATGATGATTGATTTTGGTGGGTTGGTTGGGATGTTTGAAGGTGAGAGTCAAGGAGGTGAGATGTGTTTGGATGTGTTGTGATGATGAGAAGAAGATTTGTCTGTTAAGCGAGGAGTTTCTAGTCTCTTTATATAGACATTTGTCACTGGTTCATTGCCAAGACATCGTTGCCTTCATAGAACTATGTCGACCAGTACTGGCCATATGACACCATTCACACACCGCCAGCAAACCGCTAAACCATGATCTAAAAACAACCTCACCTCCGTTACAAGACTCCCGATTAATGCGCTTACCAAACACTACCAACATGGCATAGTCCGAGTCACACAATACCCTGCAACTCCCACAACCCGGGCCAGCACAGAAACAACGGGTAAGCGGACTCATGAATCACCCCGCTAGATCCTCGGCGTCATCAATACTCGGCACTCGGATGACTCCCGGGACGCCTGCCAAGTTTACCCCGCCAAGACGTGAACCATGGGATGGTGCATTATTTGCCGGCCCTGTTTCATCCGCTTGGACGGGAGTCCCCCACTTCCCGTGCCGATTGGGCCCGTGCGTTATGGTGGGGCTGCGGTGTTAGTCGGCAAGGGAAGCTACTTACGGGTATATTGTGTAGGATGGGGTAGGCTAAAAGACAGGGTACTCTTTTAGATTTTGAACAACGCATCATGATGGTGAGTGCTGATGAGATTCCGGCTCCTTGGATATAACGAACGGTCTGGACTATTGTACGCTGCAGCGTTCACGATATATATAGTATGTATGACTGGTAAAGATTTAGTAGAAACAACACGGAATATATTTCCTATGACTGAGTAGCCCCACCGGACACCTATCCTTAAAGCCAGCCCCAATCAAGAAGGATAGTTCAGAATAGTTTAGCGTTGTCTTACACGCGGTTCTAACCAAAAAATAGCCGTGGGCCAGGTTTCATTTTGCCCTGGCGTCTGCGTTTACGCTTGAGCTTCCGCTCGTTGGTTACACCAAGGGGGATCGATTCAACTGCGGCCTACATTTACAGTTGCGTTATGATGTCTCTGCGCTTGGCAAGCGTTTTCGCTTCGACGGCTGTGTGGGGTTTGACAAGCCTCATGTTGGTATTTTAGGGACTATATGACCGGATGGAATAGAGTATTGTTCCTCTAGAGCTTAACCGGCGATTAAGTTCGGCCGCAGAGTTCTTTCCTAGCGAGAGATTCCAGAGGGGCTGTCTCTTTCATCTCGTCAATGTTTGTATTGCCACTGGACGCACCTTGGCAAGTTGGTCAAGGGGGGGTTATACGGTTCTGCCTGGGCTGCGTGGCTAACACGCCACCATCGTTGATGCCCCTCGCGGACAACCAATTTCAATGACCAGTGAAAATGTATATGTTCATCCTTCTATATGCATACAAACCATTAAAAACTTTGATTCGTGAGTCATCTCTATACCGGCATTGCCCCTTTCAACGGCATCATTCAGTCAAATTCCTATCGCTCTCTCTCGGGTGATAAGTTGGTTTAATATGACCATGGCCAGACTGATTTGTCCTGCATATAGGCCCTGTCTTTGCAAAGGAGTTACGAAGGGGAATATCTTACTTTTAGCCTAACGAGGTATGAATACAAAGTAGAACTAGTTTGTTCGTTAAAACATATGGGGGCATGGCTAAGTAGGAAATAGATTGACAGGCTGTGTTTCCACCCCCATCCAATCCAACAAAGGGTAAGTTGCATCTGACAAGTTAGAACCACTAAAACATGTCCAAAACCTTGAATTCCCACAGGCCCAAGATGAATATACGTTAATTATGTTCATGCAGAAGGAGAGCAAACAACCATAATGCTCGTTAACTAGATAATGTATCGATCCAACCTTCATAGTCTTGTAATCTATTGAAGGCTCTTTCTTGGCCATGATGTCGTTATACGCGAGTAAAAAACTGTACATATTCGTTCGTCGTACCCCGAATAACGAGAGAATCCTCCGTGATTCCAGTGAATCAAGAATTCCCAAAACTTTTTGAGTAGGTTTATTATTGCTAGTCTGTGATGAGTTGACATGTTACTGTGATAAGGGAAAGGATATCACTAGATCTTACGATTGGTGCTCGCTTTCATGGTGGCTAGATGTCAAGCCATTTTCTGTATTCGTCTTATGATGTACGGATCAACTATCAGTTTAACCCATTAGCTTGCAACAGGACACCTAGTAACACCTGTGTACCCAACGTAGAGACAAAGCAGTAAAAACGGACGTTTCCGTGGCCTAGTAAATCATACCAAATCTACTCTGGTGATCAAAATCGAACTAGGTCATTACAATGGTTTCACGTTCTCCGTGAGGGTCAACAGTAGGGTTGGCGCCATATTTTAGAGGTTAACCTATAGCCAAGGTCTCGGTGACATCCACATAAAAGTAATGGAGGCCACAGCGCAAAGTGATGGGGTTTGAGCACACAATTTGCACTGTCTTTAGGAAATGCTCGAGGAGATAAGATCTTCGTTTTGAGTTTAGAAAATGTAACAGTTCTAGTACACATGATTCGGCGCAATGATACAGTGATGACGTCCGGATCTACAAATTTGAGCAACGCTCGCATATGTTCTTGAGTTAACTTCGAGTCTCCATCGCAGCCTGCTACTATGCTATCTACAAGAACTCGCATCACATCCGAAGGACTATGCTGTCGCTGATCGACAAAACGACCAACACTCATCACTCGCTAATCTACCAGTCATCCATCGTCTTCTTAAAAGTGGGATTTCCACAAACCTTCTGTCTCGCGCAACAATGTTTCATGCATTTCAAGATTTCCCGCCACACTCACAAACTTCTCCCATCCACCAACAACCTTCAAAAACAACAAGAACGCCACCCAAACCATATCGTCAAACCCGATCTCTGATCCTGCAAAGTACGGTCCGACAGTCTCCGCATGGACTTTCTCCAACTCCGTCAGTTTCTCTTTGACCTGATCCCACGCACCTACGCCGTCAAACTCAGCAAATGGCGTGCCCAACCGACGCTCGTTATTCTCTTTGAAGTAGACGGCGCTGGTGGGATTCAACAAGTTCGGGACGAGAGGGAAAAAGAACGGGATGAGACCGATGATGATGGAATGAGAAAGAGCATATGTACGTTTGAACCGGATGGGATCCGTGTTTAGCGGGGGGTTGGGATAGCGGGATTCTATCGCCGCGGCGATGGCAGCGGATTCGGTGACGTAGAGCCCGTCCGGGAACATAACAGTAGGGGCCGTGTAGGTGGGGGCTCCGTACATGGCCACTGTAGATTCATCGGGGATGACACTTTTAAAGCTTTGTCAGACATGTCCAAGTGATAACAATCATAGAAAGACTCACTTTTCCTCCAACCGGCCTTGAAGATGCGGGTACTCACACCAGTCCGTCTTGTAGTCCAAACCCTTATAGTTCAACAACAACCTGGCTAGGGTTACAGTTAGTAACATTGTCAAATCACGTGATATCAATTCAGATGTACATACTCTTCCACGTGTTGGGCGACCATGTCTTGTCGGGTCTATTCCGGGTCGGAATATCGATGAAAGTGATCTGATTAGACATGTTGCCGTTGTATTTCAAAAGCATTAGGAGAAACTTTCGGTGCAAGATGAACGGATATTTGTATCTTTTTGGCGTTGAACATGGGTATCACATGTCAGACGGCGTATTCCATTATTAAGCAGGCCAAAGTTGAATTACCAATCAGCACGTTCTCTTAAGGTACTCAAAAATTTTAAATCTTACCGTATAGCATCCCTTATGCATGCTAATGGAGTAGATCGTATGATGGAGAAATACGATGTGAGGTTACCTTCATTCGCCCAGTTGTTTAAAACACTCCTGTCTAACTCCTATACCAGCGGACGAAGGGATCAACCATGAAGGACTATCCCACCGGCGAACACTCTGTACAACTGTAATCTTAGACACCTGCCGGACTTTGCCGGAACGATACAAATGTAACGTCGTCCTTTGTCAAACGGAGATCTGCTCCCGTTGGTACGCTCAATATAGAGTGTAGTCAACTCAGGAAGAACTTTGCTGGAAGTATTGCTTCATGGGTGGATTTAGACATCTTGCTTTGAGCCATTATGTCCAAGAAGGCGACTATTGGTTTGAAGAGCGACAAGAGAAATGCCGTGAATAATAGAAACGCTTGTAGATATATCTTCACCTCAGAGCAAATGACGTCATACTGTGCATTGTGTTGAACGGCACGGTATAGATCAGAGTTCACCTCAGTAGTAGATAGTGACAGAACGTAGACATCTAGAGATACAGACAGTGAACACATAAATCTACTCATTACAACGATCATCCACCAGTATACTTGTCATTACCATGGTAACCAACTGCCCAGTTTCGTAACATTCCTATATACTGAGAAGCGGTACAACAAGTGGGCAACCATCACACAGGGTAGAGGCTAACACCTTGACTAGCGTTAAATAGACGTCTAACCACCAGCGGGGGTTGATGCTGTCGTGACGCCGTGTTATAAATCGCCACGTGGGTCACCGTTATTGTGAGATTTCACACGTAATCCTAAACCATTCATTCTGGACAAAGGTAGGTCAACGAACTCATAGCCGATTACTGAGAGGGCCTATATTGTGTATCTGAGACCGCGCTGCTTAATTGGATATCGGTATTCTCTAGCATGGATCCTCCTTTTCCATAATTCCCCAAGTATAGTGTTAGCGTTTTCTCTGTCCGATGTGTTAGATTGTACCCTCTCTGACGGTCCCGGTTCGGATTGCTGGTATCCTTGATCGAGGTTGAGCATTTGAAGCTACTACGTTGTAGTCACCGATATCACAGAACCTACAGACAAAGAACAAAGGATCCACTCTTTTTGGCGCAGTGGTACCAGCATCCCCCCAAAAATCCAGCAACACTTAGAAAGTGATATCAACTATGAATCTCCATCACACAAGTCATAGGCTAACGCAGCTTCATCTTAAACAGACCTAGAAAGCTCCAATACAATGCGATTGTCAAAACAAGAGACTGTACCACCCGTTTCATCCCGGCTAAAACCCAAATGCGACTTCAACTCGATTACGTAGTAGCTACTAAAACACAAATCCAGCCCCTCAATGAATAATGAATGTGCGATACCTCGCGATACGCTTGCGACAAAAGAATGCCGTCCTCACCGGCCGTTCCCTGCACAAGCGCGCTAGCTTGCGTTTCAATCTCCATTTACGTTGTGTCCGCAGTTTTCTGCCAACAGGGAACGCCAAACTGTTAATGGACAACTTCTCGGCCGCCTGCAGTGTTGGCTGCTGCCCCTGAAAAATAGCCTTCGTAGTGCTTTGACCAGAAGCCCTTTGTGGAGGCGCTGGTCGTCGGCTCTCAACACCCCCCAATGTCTTCTTCCGCCGTTTGTTGGGTTGATCTTCGGCCTGAGAAGGATCAGAAGCAGCATAGTTCTGTCGTTTCCGGGTCTGGCATCGTATTTGAGCCATCTTGGCTCGCGCCTGCTCTATCGCCAGTTCTTGTGCGCGACGTTTTTCGTGCTTGGTGTGTGGAAGTTTGCTGGGTTTGAAGCGTCGGCGTTTACGCACTTCTATACATGGCTTAGACTGAGGGATGAGGCTAAAACTTTGAAGTAGGTGATGGCTTTGAGAGACAGAATAGAGACGTAGACGAAAAGACTTCAGTTTGGTCACGGTCTGTAGAGCAATAGGACGAATCAAAGCAAGTGATTGTAGTCGCGGACCTAGGCATGGGGTTTGTCGATATGTTTTATCTGCGTCAATGTATCCGATGCGACGAACGTGAATAATGCTTCCATCGTTACAGTTCAACGGAGACCTGAAAGGCACTACCACGAGCTGAAAAGTTCTCAAATAGTAAGATTTCGTCCGTTCAAGCTCACTATACATATCAAGGACGATAGATTTTGCACTAGCCCGTTTGGCTATTTTGTTTTTATCCGGCATGAAGCTCTTGGTAATTCGTCCCCACCTTGCATGTGTACGAACAACGATGTGCCTTTCGTTGAGTTCCTTGACTAATATCTGTGATAATCCTGTTTTTTTCATTGTGAATCCCGTTCTGTCTTGGAGGCTCTCCCCCGAAATCACGCGGAACATCCGTGGCAGCGTTCTGGCGCCAAAAGTAGGCCAAACACTTTTGCGATTCAAATGAGCCCATGACCATGTTGGGAAAGCCGAGCAGCTTTCAGAACGACGAGCCCGAGAGGCTGGCATCCAACAGATATTTCTTGCTAACTCCTTGGTACCAATGCCATATACATGCTTGATTTCGCGGGTCTCCAGAAGGCCAGCAATAGCGTTGACTCGGTCCCCCGGGATGGCCAGGGAACGACCGGTATACATTTCAAGAGTTGTTGACAACGGGTGATTGAACTGAGAACCATGTGCTTCATTGTATTGCGGCACGGGGCCTTTTATGAAGTTATGATATGTCATCGCTGGGTCGCCCACCTGGACCACAAGTGTGACGTCTGTCACGTAGAGTCGGCGTTGAGAAAGGTGTTCTTCTTGCATAGTCCATCCCCGTTCCATCCATTCTGTTCTACTTTCAGAACGAAACCTCATAGTCCACAGGGACCATGTGTTGGCAGGTCCTTTGAAAGACCCCGTCGATAAGTCCGAATAGTCGAACGGCCGTGACCAACCAGGTAGTCCCGAATGTATACTTCTAGATAGCGCGCAAATCATAGTTATCCACGATTGAGAGTAGATGTGTCCCATAGCATGGATCTGTTCGGCTTTCTCGACCCCGTCTCTTTGCATGATGCAGTAGCGATCTATCCAGATAAATGCTATGCCCAGACTTCGGGCAAGTTCCATGCAATCGAACAAAGTCTGTGACATGGTATCGCGAGACAAAGATCCGGGTTGTTGGAATGTAACCTCGGTATCCCGGGTCAGCATATTGACATCTGATGCATCCCATCTATAGCTTATGGCAGAGTACTTGTGATACACATTACCAATGTGAACCACACATTGTCTTCTAACATCTATCAATCTAAAAGAGAAAGGGAACTCTGGGCTGACATGTTAGAAGCGCCTGACAAGGTACTTATGAGAAACTGACTCTTGCCGTGTCGTGTTTCCGGGTTACAAACATTAGACTGCAGGCCGTTCATCTGATTCATGAACCCCGTTCTGAGGAAATCGCAATCCACGAATCGCTCCATGAGATCGTTTTTCATCGACATTACATCGTGTGGTTGTCGCTCAAAGATGTCGATACCCTGGCCATCGTGGGTAGGCGCAAGGTATATATCGTAGGAATACTTATAAACCGGACCTGGATGAACCTCATCACGACCGTACTGTCTAAATGAGAGTTCCATAGTAACCTTGTATGTCGGCAACATTTCAGAATACAGGCAACTACTATGGGAATAAACGCGAGAACTCAAAGTTTTTAATTCAACTTCAAAACCATGAGATGTCAACTTCGGGGTAGTTTGTACAATCTTCCTTGCATGTGCCCAACATAGAGGGCATTCCGAGGTCAACCCCAACTTTTCCAACTTGACATCAACAAGTGGAATGCTAATCTTTTGCCATGTCTGCGTCGTATTGGAGTGACTTTCTGTTGCAAGGGTTGAAGTAAGTTTTTGCACGATAGGGTCATCAAACGACCACCGCGGCGATGGATCTGCTGGTGTTGATCCACAATTCGCATTGATATCGAATGTCGAAAGTAGTTTGTAGGCCATCATGCTTCTAGGCCCACCCCAGCCACTCTGTGTACAGGCCTTACAACCTTTAGTAACCGTGTAAAGATGAATGAGATCAGTACAAGATGAACACCATTTGGCATTTCGAGACAAATTCTCGATATTGCGACGGTTGTAATCAGGGCAAGACTTTTCGGATACATGTTCGTCGTAACCGGAGTATGGCTCGGTGGGTGCCTACGTTAATTATTAGATTTTAGGCGTCTCCAGTTGTCTGTTTGTGGAATAAGAGAAATTCAATTACCGGCTCAGTGTCGTCATCGTAGCATAGAACCACCGTCCCATTGTGGTGATGTTTGTCTATCTGAAGTCGGCCCATATTGACGAGTGTGTCAAGGTAGATATAGAGGCGTTTTCAGGTGCGTTTCGATATGTTTGGGTTGTACTTCTGTGTATGTTCTCTCAAAACATTCCATGTTTCGTAGAATACATGGCAAAATGACCGATCCTTATATTTTGTATGTACATGCCATTCTAATGCCACAAGGCAATCTTGGCTGCAGGTAATGCATTAAAGCACCCTCCATCAAGGAGTAAGATCAAAGGGTGATCTACATACCCTCACGTGATCAGAGGCCTCTTATGCTTGATGCGAGTCATCAATTGAGTAACCTGGTACATCAACTTTGGCCTTACCACAAAGTGTTGATGAAGGCTATACAACATGCATGTAACGTAAATTCAATGAGCCTTTTTCGAGCCTTCAGACCCGCTGCAATTTATTAATTATCTCTCTTCATCTTCTATCTGCCCTAACAAAGTTAAACCATGGCCTTTTCTACTTGCTCTCCGCCCGTTCGGAAGGTACAATACCGTCAAAGTTCAACAAGCATGAGCCTCCCATTTTACGACGAAGTCTCAAATATGTATTTAAGTAATCTTTTATCTCCAGAAGTCTGTGTTTATGGGATTTTCGTTCATTCTGGAAACCCTTGACATAGTTCTTTCAATACCTGAAGTAGATTTGTCTACCGAACACAAAGGGTAAGCCGGTCAGTCCGTGTCCGGAGCCGCACCAACTTTATCAGGGGTAATAGAACCCAACTGGCAGTTTCTTGTGTGACTTCATAGCCTAGAACATTCTTCACCACCCAAGGTCAAATGGGCTCTCGGAAATACACTTGTGTACATGCTTGAGTACATTTGTTTGCGCTTTACGACAAGCCTTGTAGTTCACATGGTTGAGGCAGTCTTCGAGATGTACTAGACTTCTCGTGGTCTGCATTGAATCTAAAGAACGGGCAACAGAACGGGTTTTGTAGGCTTCGTCGGTGAACCGTTCACTTGATCTTTTGTTCGTCATTTTGGCCTATTTAAACGGAATCTGTCAAGAGTCTTGGGCGGAATTGACCCCTGGCCCCTGTGCGCCTGAATGGGAGAGGGATTGTCTGCTTTGGAGGAATGATCCAACTAAATAGCCGCCCACATTTGGATGAAGCAATCCGCCTTGCCATTAACTCTATCATATGTTTTAATCAGGCCACAATTACGTCATTCGAGTGGCTCTCCAATGTCTCGATGTGTCGAGAGAATGCTCCGGGATCTAAGTCTGTCTAACGATTCGTCATGTACGCCTGTCCTCTGGATCTATACAACATAAAAGCCCAGAATATATGCTTACCCCGCGAAACTGGCGTACAGTTGACTAACATGATGAGCAAACCGTTTTTCAATTTGGCAGAACCCGTACCTATAGTCACTCGTCATGGTCGCCACCTTGGAGTGTGAATAACTGTAGTGTGTCATCTCATGTTCGTTCCGTGACTCCAAGTTTACGTCGCCTGCCATCGAGCTGGGGTAGAGTTACTCACGGAGTTTTATCTAACTACACAACGAGAACGCCAACGTCATTAGGGGGGATCTATCGCGAATAGTGGGGATACAGTGCCTGCCCCGTGGGAGACCTCCGAATAGGTTATCCGACTGCAGTTAGATCCACCAGATTTGAGGGCTTGCTAGTGGGAAGATGTGCTTGATATTCTGTGGCTTATGGAAAGTATTGATTTGATTTGTTCCATTTAAAACCTGATTACTAGAGCATGCCCTCTTTCTCTGTGGTGGGAGACGGTAGGAAACCGCCATCTAGACCCCACTTAGTGTATTATAACCCTAACCCCTTCGGGCTCCTCCAAAAAAGCGTGTCCAATAACATGAGTTCAGCACCAAACTGGGAAGATGGCGATAGTCGCAACAGCGAGTATATTGGTTGATGAGGGTTGTATTGATTCCGGTATCTGTGTTCACTTGTTGAGTATATAATGAATTATCCAAGTAGCAGCCGGAGAAGAGAGAAACCCAGCAGGAAATTCCACCATTACGATGACGGGGACATATCTCGTCACACGATCCGTCACAGCTCGTCACGTGATTTCATACCTATGGAGATCCTTGTGACGTCATCGAGCTCAACACCCGTGTCCATGTATTGAACAATGGTCATACAAGAAAAGTCACCATTCAATTTGAAGAGTGATACTGTTGACGGCTAGCCCATACGGAAGCATATATTACCCATCAGACGCTACAATGTGGGGTCGCAGAGTCGCCCCAACGTGGCGTGTCGAGCAGGCGGGAAGGACAAATGCTGTCCAGAGTTGAAGCGCTGTTCCCCTCATCTAAATATTGGTGCCCCCTTAAAAGATTTACGTGCCGTGTCTCGAATACATGGTACCGGGTTTTCCCTCAAACACCCGAAGATTCCCCTCATGGCCTGGGATTAAACAAAGCGTTGGCCTCTTCCGTGCCCACTGTCAGGTTCATAAGATGTGAAGGTCATACATGAGCAAGGCCCTCACCTAAGACGGGGCTTCCAGTAAGTGTGATCACTCTGTATCGGCACTTATAATAAGATGTGAGACCAGAATGGTACAACGTAACGGTGGAGAAGAACTTGTAAACGCACGTCACCAAACAACCAAATATGGTTAAAATGGCGGCATGTAGTCAAACAAGCTGAGAATTTCCATTGTTGGTGTGATGAACGACGCGGTGGAGAGGCGAGGACACAAAAAATACTTTCAACGGAACTATGCGTAAATATGAAGGAACATACCAACTGTGGGGATATCTGGGTAGTCCTATAAAACAGAGGACTGGTGCTTTTACAAATGCAGTGTTACACAGGGAGGCCGATGTATTGTCAAAGATCACTCTGGGTCCAACTCTCAGGAAAGAGCCTAAATGTCTTGACTTTTAATGGCTGGAGCATTGGATTTTAAGTAACAGGCGACATAAAATCAGGATCATTTTAATCACATGCTTTCCACGGCTGTCATTGACTACAGGACACCAGACCTTTCCGAATTGCACCATTTGGTCGGTTAGAGCCCACGAATCAGACATCAAGAATTATCTTGACTTCATGATCGAGTCATCAGTGTTTGTCTTGGCCAAGAAATATCAATATTAGAAAAGGCCCAGGTGGTTGACAATGCTATTTTTAATTCGGAAGGATGGTAAGTGATATTGAGCTTGTAGTGAACCCCCCCTACTAACAAAGATATTGGGCTAGCTTCCAACTCCTTGCAAGCCAAATAGAGGTCGCCTTGTCGACCGATAGACTCTCAAAGCTCACACCTGCTATTTGTGCGATACCTGAAGATGGTTATGAACGTTCTGACAAGACCATGGGGCGAATCACCCCAACATCGGCACGTGTAGATGTTCTTCGTAACATTATAGCATGGGTAATGGCGACCGAGATTGCATCACCCTCAAAAGACATGTCTCGCCCACTTCCTACGTTGAAAGAGCCCTCTACTGCCTTCGTTCAAAATCTCGTCGATTTGAGTTTGGGTATCTTGAGTCTTTGCAATGACAAAATCGTATTCAGAAGTTGCCTAGGGAAGGCCTTTGTATGTCATCGGTTCTCGACGCTCTTTCCAGAGTTTGTCTCCACTATGAAGTCCTGAGTTGCTTCACTTGTGGATGACCCGTCTATGGAGGACCTCTCAGCTAGTTTCGGTCGATTTACTTCAAATCTAAAGAATTCTAGTCTGGATGCTGCTAGATAATTCCAGGCCGTCAGTTGCTAAAAGTGTTTTACTGTCTAGCACATCGGTTCAGACTCAAGAAATTTATGACTTCTTGACATGACAACACTATTCACATGAACGATGTGTACAGATATACAGGTCTGCTTTCAGTGGCTATAAATCGTAATCATTATTGAGATAGTCTAGGAAATTAAAGATGAGGAATAGGATACTAACAAACTAGGTTCCACGTTGACGTCCCCGCCAAGCAGATCGGAGTTTACGACTGGCCTCGACACGAAGGATATCCAGCTTTGGAACGACTTTGACCGGTGGACATGTTGTTGCCATCTCGGATTCTAGGTCGTCCACCGAAGCAGAATATTGCAAAGTCGTCGACTGTGAACCCATCGATCTATATTAATCATGGTGAAGAGCAACAGTGAGCGTGGAGATCGCTGCATGATAATTCAAACTGGACTCTGGTGGATCCATGGGTTGATACTGAGATATCTGATACGGATAAGCCCGAAGGTGTTCAGATCCCTTAATGTCGTTTGGAACGTCGAGGTCGGAGCGTTCCTGTGTACCATTTGGCGAGTGTAATCTCTCATCAATAGGTGAAAGCTGATGAGACGGTCTATTTTAATTTCGAACAGGTTAGGATTTGAGATGTTTTCGCCGCATTAATTTGAACCATTCATCTAGAAACAATAGATTTCTGGCGATGAATGATGCCACTGGTGCCACCCGTTATCCTACGATACGGCGGTTATTATTCTTAGGAGAAGAAGATGAGAACCTCGGCAAAGGACTAGAAAGACTTACCTTAAACCATCATGACCATTCCTGAAATCAGGTGTTTGCGTGGGCTCATAGAGTGGGTAGAGACCCGGGGTGAAGCGTTGAGCAGATGAACCATCATACAGCTCGACTAATTTTTCGACTTCTTCGCTAGTCGACCTTGAAAGATTTGCCCTGCGTCTCTTGCGTCTTGAATGGTGTCTATGGTACTCATCATGGCCGCGGTACCTCAATGGTGTACATACGGACGAGGAACAAAGAGTAGGCTGACAAGTAAATATGTTAGGTGGAGCACAATTGAGTAGTTCTGGCAAGAGTAATAGTCTTGCATAAGCATCGCGTCCTTGAGCTGATTGTTCACTGGGCGACTGAGATGGTACGGAGTCCGCAGAGACAAATGCTCTTTTACGGCTTTTTCATTTGTCAACAGTTAGCACATAGAAGACAAAACAAACATTTTGCACATGTCAGGTTCTATGTATTGCGAGCATTGGGCTAGGCATAGCAACAGACGAAAGCTATAGTATACGAAACCACAAATCAACTACAGCGCAGAGGTTTTATGGAGTTCGAACTGATTGATAGATTGGGGTTTCTGCCTGCGGATTCATACTTACGAATCTTCGCCTGCGGAAACAGTTTCCCGGTCATGGTCTTCTTCTCTCTCTGGGGTTGCGGGCCACCCTATTTGTTGGCCAGGCGGTCCGGCTGTATCCCGCAAGGTTTGGTGTGACTCTTCGTTTCCTTGAGTACAATACGGATCACGGGAAATGTCTGGCGAAACGACTTGATCCTCAGAATGACTCAATGAACTAGAGCCGCGAGAGTGATAATCATTTCCAGAAAGACAATACCCCTCTTGAGAATTTCCGTCCTCGGTTAGAAAATGAAATGGTGCTTGTAAAGAGGTCGAAGATTGATTCCGACTTTCTGGGGGCGCGTTGTGCAGCTGTGAATCATATCCGTGAAGTATATGCTCTTGATCTTTGGGAGTTTGTCTGAAGTTAGTACTTCCTATATCACTTCGACATGACTGCGATTGACGTGTACCTGGCACATTATGTTGATGGTCAGGGTCTTGGTGAAGATCGCCATGCTGAGTTCCTTGTCTTGGACGAACTTGTTGCGCGGGTTTAGTAGAATAAAGGCGACTGTAGCCTGTCATGTCATTTTGTAGTTGCGGCTGGGCAGTCATTGTTGCTAATAGAAGGTATTCTTTGCGCTGCTTATCAGTTTAACCAATACTAAGCGGAGAGATAGCTTCAAAAGTCGTGGGCAAAACTGAAGATGGATGTGTTTCTACGGACATCTTGGGGACTATTTATACACTTCCCAATTCCACAATCTACCGAAATCAAAATTTCACACGGTTTTTCGCAGTATCACCGTCGTAGTAAGGCGGGTCATGATTATCACGAATTTTTTGAAAGTGTATCTTGCAATTGAGGTGGCTCTGAGGCTGTGAACTATGGGCCTCCCGAACTCTAATATTCCGGGCGGAATCGTAAGCCTTTGGTGACAGTCGGGGTGCGGTTGACAACCAATACATGGGTCCCGTGGCTGATGACGGTTTATGTGTTTATGTAGATGCAAGATGTACATGATGCCCCTCTCACTCAATGAATACAGTGCAGGGGATCTTTCATGTACACTCCCATGAAAATGGAAACCAGAATCAGCAAGGCAGATTGGTGTTACAAAACTAGGAGCCAGGATTTAGTCATCGCCAGATGCCAGAGTTAGGGTTTAACCTTATCTATGGCATATGCCGGAACAGTATCTGCCTACCATTGTCTTGTTACCATCGTGAAGAGAACGGAACATGTAGTAGTCATAGTAGGCTACAGAATCCTCGGTAGGATTCACGTGGCTACCCAGAAGGTGTTTACCCCTAACAAGCTAAGAGAGTGTGTTGCACAAGGAGAGACATGGATTCAATACATAATGTACCACAGAGAGTGAACACACAGAGGAATTGACCATTCGCAACGCGTACCTACGGCAACGCCGACGAAAGGAACGGTTTGGTCTGAAAAGACTTACCGTGGCCGAAGTATAACTAGGGTACATAACCACGGGAAAACGAAGTCACACTTGACCAGACAAACCCAAGGTCTAAGCGACGGTGGGGACAGAAGGGGAACATAACGGGTGACGAGAGAGACAATATACCGTTGTAGTGGTACGCATGCGCAGACGATCTACGAGACAGGACATGCGAGTGAAAATATCAGATCAGACAATAGTTGAATAAAAAAAAGTCTAATAAGCCAAAAGGCATAACTAACTAACAAACTCCGGTAACCTTTGACCCACCCTGAACTCCGAGCAAATGAAAACCATCAATCATAATTCATCTCTCTATCACGGCAGAGGTGAGCCTTGTGCTTCGAGACAGTCTGCCACCCGCTAGGCTTGTTCCCAGCACACTTGAAAGCAGTGCCCGCGCAGAAGCTTGCAGACAGCGGGTTGGTGCTATAACTGGCGATGGGAACCGCTGGTAGGGACAAACCAGCAACTGACACCACGGAATTGGCGTCGAAAGAAGAACTACCTTCGATGCTTCCGGTGATAGCTGCTGAAGAACTTCCACACAGGTCGCAGCTCTCAGAAACCTCGGCAGTCATGCCCGTCGTAAGCTTTGGGAGGACCCAGGTGGCGGTGTTCTTCCACGACAGATCGCCAAACCTGGTGGGGAAGGTCGAACCCGCAGTAGCAACCAAAGTGTTGCTAAACAACAGACCGGCAGTCAGCTTACCCTGGATCGCAGGCTTGTAGATCTGCAAGTAAGGGTTCTGCCAGTCACTGTCAAACCCAGGCAAGTGACCCTTCTTAAGGTTGTTGATTTCACCAACCTTTTGGTCAGGGACCACAACCTGGGCACTAGTGCGAACGCGCACCTCGCCAGTCGCATCAGAGACACCGTAGTTAAGAGTACCCACGAGCGATAACGACAACGTAGCGACGTTGCTTAGCTGAATATCCGGAGGCGCCAAGTCCAGATAAAAGAAGGAAAATGCGCTACTGTCACTAGCAGCCGAAGACGACAGGGAAAGGTCAACAAGCGCAGTGGCCGCGAGATCAATCGTATCAAACCGAATGGTCCCGTAACCGTGCTCGTCCCAAACGACGGTGATCCGGAGTTTTCCGGAGATTCCACAGGTGACACATTGCGCCAGAGCGGTAATGGGACCAGTGGTGACAGAAACACCGGCGTCGCTGGAGGCGGAGATGACGACATCCGCATTGAACGCCGTCGGCGTGTGCCAACCCTTCTTCTTCCAGGATTGAAGAGTCGGGTGGTCTGTGGCGAGATCGGAATAATCGCCATTGCTAGAGCTGGCGATAGTCATTCCGGGGAGGGCGTCCTTTAAAGAAGTCACTGGGACGGCGGTGAAAAGACCACAGACAGAGAAGGCAGAATCGGACGAAGAGCTGGTAGAATTCCAGGTACTGGGACTCGACTTGGCCGAGTAACCATGATCACCGTGGTTACTCACGTCATCGTTAGTGATTTGATAAAGCTGATCATGTCCCGCCGGGCTAGGAGCAACAATAACTTCAGTCTTGGTCCATTCAGAAGCCAGCGACTTGGCCTGTGCCGCTGAAAGGCCATGGACGGTCACATTGAAGCCACCGTTTTCCATAGGAACGACCGAAAACTGGTCGTGGTCAATGGCTTTGTTCACCCAGAGAAACTTCGCCTGGGGAGAATGAAAGACGGCGCGACCGATGTGCCCAATGGTGGGCCCATTGACAACTTCCTGGGCATAAGTGAGGACGTTGTCAGAAATAAAGTGCCAAGGAGCAGCAGAGTCGACATTAAATCCACTGGCCTGGCGCCAAAGCTCGGTCTCGATGCTAAGAAATGGAGCAGTAAAAAAGATAATAATCGAGCTCGTGAAACTAAGTACTATCGATGTTGTTAGCAACTTGTACGTAGGACTGATGAATATGAATAACACTACGGAGTTGTGTCAGTCCACTATGGAGATAGTTTACTTACAGTGTTACTCGTCAAGACGAGTCTTGATCTGCGAAGGACGCTAGTGAGAGGAAAGAAGAAGAAAGTTGAAGGTCAAAAGGCGGCTGAGGACCCCCTATTTATAGTCTTTCGTCGACTCTGGTTCTCGTTGTCCAAGTCAATTCCGTCCTGCTGTCTTAGGACTATCCCACACGCTCCAGACATTGGCTTCGATTTGATCTTCCTTATTCCACTTCCGACACATTGAAACAGTCCAACTCGCTATGTCTCAGTGAAAAAAACAAGTAAAACGACCCCGTACCTCCACAACTGGTGATAAACAATGGCGCATTGGTGATAGTCTGATCCATAGTCGCGTACAAGTCAATAACAAAAGCCATCCTAATTGGCTTAGTCCTCGTTAGCGGCGGCTGCCCGGGACTTTGAAAGACAACGGCCCATAATAGCTGTCACATTCCGTGGCAAATGAACCGTTTTTGGTTTGGTCACTCCGGTCTATCGAATTTGTCTCTCTAAGTTCGTCCTGGTAATCCTTCGACGTGATTCTTCTGGGGGCGACGTCAACTCGAATGCTCCTTGAAAAGATCCGCATCCGAGCTACTGAAGGCTAGGCCTCGGAGCGCAGAGGGAGCTGTGGGAATGGTTTTTATTCAATCGTAATGATGTCTCCAGAAGCAGAAGTCTGAAAAGGCTCCAGTCACATATTCTGGATGGCGCAATTGGAAGCGCAATGGCTTGTAGAGTACGGAGCTCAATGATGCCACTCGCAGAAACCCTGATGGCAGGTCGATCTTAAAATCAATTAAACCCATTTCGTCTCGGTCCAAACAAACCCCTTGTTTTGTTAGCGCACCGAACATACCTCTTATCGATAAGACTATGTACAGCTTCGCGCTGGCAGGATCGAGATTGTGCACCCTAACCCTACCGTCTCGCAACTCGGGGCCCAGTCAAGATTTGCCTTGATCGTCTCCCGCCCTGGAAAAAGAGGCACTGCATCCTGCTAATCAGGGTTAAAAATGGAAAAAATCAAAATCAATATCAATATCTGCCTTGTTTACTGCATCCCACCAGTTGGGATGCCGAGGTGTGATCGTTATGCTAAAAAAAAGGTATCATTCAACCGTAAATAATGTCGCTGTTAGTGGTCGGTCTTTGCGACAGTATATATTGCTGACTCAGATGCTACACCGCGGGGCTAGATCCCGTCTGCCAGCTGGGGAGGTTAAACATTTGATGCGAATTGGTAGCTCGGATCACTTTGTAGGGTTATTGTACTGATCGACCCTATTTAGACGATCACGTGAGCCACCCTGAACATACAGTGTGTGCCAGGGTGTGAACTATGTTCGGACTGTGTCACTATCTCACGTCCTACACCTTAATTTGAGGGTAGCGGAATTTCATTGGGTCCAAGATGTCCGCAGATGATACACAATGAAGGAGTCAAAGATGCAGACTGAATTAATCTCACGAATGATTCGTCATCTGAATTGCTGGGTTGAAACTCCTCAAGCCACCACCCACTGTGTCACTTTGCCAGGTATTTGAAAGATGTGTTCTGTCGGGACGTGGCCGCAAGAAACCACCAGGGACTACTAAAATGCGATGGAACGACCAACGCCACTAAAAACCTGCATTGAGAATGGATCTAGTCCGATACAATGGCGATGGAGACGTGGTGATATAACTAGATTCGTAGAGATGACCGCACCTCTGCCATGTCGAAGGATATAATCGCGGTACCTGTTTCCTCAGAATTGAGTATCCTACAGTTGATATATCTTGAACATCTTTTAAAAAAGAACCATTGAACATACAGCTGGCCCTAGTTCTGAAAGTATGAGTGACCTGGGGCAGGCAAGTGGAAGTGAAGCGACCAGGAACGCACTGAAAACTTCCCACCTGGATCTGTCTGGATGGCCCAGTATTTGCCACAAACATTCCCAAAGGAAGTATGCGACATGTTTTTCGAGGTTGAACAGTATCATGTGTCGTCCTATCGCGGTAAATATTCTGCGAGCGTTGCTACGATATATTACCGCTATCGGCGGCCTATGCAGTCCGTTAGGCCTATGGTGATTATGACATATGCGGGGCTCTCAACTGTGAATGAAGATAATCGAACACCAAAGACCATCAGAGAAAAGTGGTATGGAGGAGAGTGCCTTGACGAAAAGGCCTAGTTGTGTCGACTCCTAACATTGTATATTACCAGAATGAAGTAGTGCACGCACATGCAATTAGGGGTATTCAGTGTCTTCTTATGTTGAGTATACCCGTAAATGGGGGTACAAGTCTACCAGAGCATGAAGCTGCATCGGCCAACTTACAGCTCTGTCAATATAACGCTAGAAAGCCTAGTGGAAAGACACCTAAATATGTTGTTATTCATCGCAGCTCGTTTCCCTATATTCTTTAAAGGTCATACAAAATGGTACTGATTCGGGCGCCCTGTCCGATATTCTTGGCTTTTGTTCAAACACTGCGACTAGTTCTGAATACTGGAGTCGACCTGTCCTTGTAAGATCCGATGCCTGACTTCCCGCCTGATATTGGGACTGTACGATTGCTTCAGATGTTTGCCAGGCCAACCCCTTCATTGAGCGTGAGGGCCGGAAAAATAGCTTCGCGTGAGGGATCAGCAGCGTCTATTACGGCGGCGGTCTAAAACCGATCCAACTAATTGTCAGGATCAGTTCATAATGTTTGGTATTTGTATGTATCGATCGCGAGGCGGCTGATTCCCAAAATAAAGGACTGCATGCCAAACATGGGTTGACGTCCCCAGGTGAGTTAGGGCTGATTAACCAACATCTGTTAAGTTTTAGCTTAAAGACTGCGACAGCTACAGAGGTACCAAAATCGGCTCACGGGGTGTGATTCCTTGACAAGACTTGATTGGGATACAAGATGGACTTGCCGTTGGAAGGGCCTTTGGACGATTGCCGCTGATTGGGAGACCAAGACAACGCGCTGGATTTTGCAATAAAGGTGAACGATATATACCAGAAACTATCGTTAAAAGAACAGTGCAAAATGATAGAAAATACTTCTTTCCGCTGACTACGCGACTTCATACCCAAATCTTGACGAAGCTTGACAAATAGGGCAATTCCGTGAAACAGCTGATGTGCCCCAATAGGAAAGAACTATCATAGCCCACACTAGAGATATGTCAACAATGCTTGTTCGCAATCTGCTTCAATTGTATTTTCCGAAGATATATCTTTCACTTTATACTTTTATCGTCCATGTCAGCGTCAAACACCTATATCCAGCGACGTCATTATCTCCCTCTCAACGAATGACCTACAGTATTTCTATGACTGAGTCTACACTTATGTCAATTTGTCATTTCGCCTTTAAAGAACCAGAGACTTCCGACTTCAAACTAACTGCCCGTTTGTCAACAATGGTACATTCCCGCCATCTGTATTCTTGTGCGCTACTTCGAAGCGCACCTGAAGGCACCTGTTGTAGTTGCCCCAAACTACCTCTCACAGGTTCTCCGTCGCCTGGTGCAAACTCAAGCGATGAGAGATGCATCGAAGGTAGCAATCTCTATTTCTAACGACGTATATTGACTCCCTTCTCGCTAACCATTTGCGTGCAGACCCCGTAATATATGAGTCTCCAGACCAAAGCCAAGGTTCCGATGCTAGGGAGCAAAGCCGGTCGTGCTCGGAAAGAAATAGCAGTGATGATCAAGATTCCAATGGCAATCTGACAGATGATAGTCCTGCTTCGACCGAAGACCCTGGAACCCTTGATAGCAGTGACTGGATTGCACCGTCTTCCCCAACTGAAAAGCAGTATAGTTTGAGACCCGAAGCGGAAGAATTCATTTTTCCGCAAACTCCGCTGGTAGGTACACTAGCCTATCGATCCAAAGGTTTCTCATGCATCCCCTCTGATTGCATTGAAACGCCCTTGTGTCATGATGGTATTTACATACGGATTCCCAAGTCTGGCGCGACTCCATATGCCACAGCCGTATCATCGCAAGAACTGGGATATTTGGTATCTCCGTGTCAGGCGACACTTTGGAGTAACTCTGGCTATCATGATATCATACAAGAACAGCGCTTGCATGACAATGCAAGCCAAGCCCCGGTGACTCATCATGGTGGACGCTGCCCGGTGACGCAGGATACTGGCTTCCACCCTGGCAGCTGCTCACTTTGCTTACTCGGCATGCCTTATGAAGCCCGGCCAATTCAAGATAAACTCAAGATTTTGGGAGATACCCATAAATTCGATGTCTATGAAGGTAAACCTCACGGCAGCAGCTCAAAGTGTCAACCCTACGAGACCTTGGAAAGGGACGGCAAAAGTTTTTTCAGGCCGCCCCACGAGCTGTACGTTCCTGGGGAGCTAGAATGCTGGGCTCGGGCGCTTCCTGGCAGCAAAGGCCTCCGCCCATGGGAGTACTTTACCCGGGACTATCCACACTACTTCCCCGCCCAATCTTCGACATCCCCAGAGGTACAGCCCGAGGACAGCCAAATAATGGCGAGCGTAGACTTGGATGTCCGTCCCCAATTCTGCCCAAACATGGAAGACTTTCAGTATGATGCGAGTTAATTACCACGTCCGGATTTGATGGAGTCACACTCTGGGTGCGCCAATGCCTTATCCCTGATATTAGGCTTAGAATTGAATCAGTGATGAACCTTTGGAACTTTCGATAATGGAGGAATTAAGACAATTGATCAATGAGAACCACCCACGATGTTTTGTGAACATAGAAATTCCAGAGCAGGAGACACCACTGCCCCCTTGTTATCTAAATCTCGGCGGAATGTATCTGTATAGGAATGACAACCCCCTACTTGACTCCAGCAATGTAAAGCCTCCAGTATTTTATCTAGACAGGCTGTTTTGCGTCTGGCATGATTTTAGCTCCAATGAGCAGCCGTCACATTTTGTATGACATGTCTCGAGTACTTATTATACGCGGTACAATGGCAGTTCCATATATGTATGAAAATGAAAGGATCAACAGTTGAGCCGTCTTCGATCCCTATGATCGGTGTTGCCTAGCTTAAAAGACTCGCCGTTCTAACACTGGACCTTTGGTGCACCCTTAACGAAACATGTAAACTAAGAAGATAGATACTGGCATGATTATGGTAGACTAAGAGTCTGAGAAACTGGCGAGTTAGCCATCAACGTGATAGCTACTATCTTAGTCAATGAGCGTTGTATTAATTCCGTTGTTTCTGTTCGCTGTATATATCTCTAGTCGTCTACCTTTTATCCCTCCCGACTACTTGGAGAAAACTCGATAGAGTTACTAACAGTCAGGATTGAGAGTCAGGTCAAGTACAAAAGCCCACGACATTACCGTTTCTGACATCACGACACACAAATAACCAAAGTCCAAAGTATCCACTCTATTTGGGGCACAGTGATACTAGCCTACTGCCGAAAGTCTAGCAACTCTTCACCCCATCCTGAAATTACCCGACTCGCCACCCACTAGTACATACATCCTTGTCGGATGGTTCCCCAAGAAGTAGATAGTATGCACTTCACTCCTAATTAAACTTTACTCGAGTGCGCCCATACTGTCGGAACTGAAAGGACTAGACAATGCGAGTGCGCGAAAATATCAAGTGCACCCCAAATTCAAGAGTATGTTGGTAGTGGTGACGTCATAACCAGTGACACAAGATTATGGAGCGGTTTGTGATCGGCAAAGATCTCCGTCAACTGCTTGATATTTTCACGCCCGTCATCAATCCCATCAGACATGAGAACATGGCACTTCCACGGACAGTTTGAGCAGGGATGCCTACTATAACGTCCCTCGGCATCCAGGCTGTGTAACACATAGTCCCCGTAACCCGGCTCGTCGTGATGATTTAGTGGAGGTATATCGCGTCCAAGGTGAAAGCTGGCCAGCGCTTAATAACTTCAGTTTGCTTCTGGCTCCGCTTGTTTGAAGCGATATGGAAAGGCTTTTATTTATGTCTGGACTCATTACCACCTTCTCCTTCTTCCACTAGGTTAACATATGCCCAGATACTTTGGTCAACTTGAGAAAGCGCCAACAGCCTTCCACCTTCATCAGCTTCAAACGCTACTAGTTCGTGAACAAAGGCAATTGCGATAGCCCCTTCTGTCACGCTCGAAATTAATCGTCCTGCCTTACACACACCAAACCCAGCGAACTCACCGGTGTCACTTCTATAGTGCATGATATGTGCAAACTCCACAAGAGTAAGGCTCCCATTCCACACGGTTTTTGTAATGAGTAGGGTACATGTGTCCCGCATGAAGCCAAATGATTTCACAGAGAGGTGGCGGCTGCGACAGTAGAATTAAGGCCAATGTAATCACGCGCCAGCTCATACAAATGTAATCAACTTAGTGACATGTGACTCCACAGTTTCGTATTTTTAGGTTTCAACAGAATAAATAACTTAGTGGAGTGCCAAGAAACCTAAATACACACACCTAACTCAACAAGATATACAGCGTCGTCACTAAGAAATGAATGTATTTGGTAGGTCGTTCCAGGGAGGATGAATACTTAGACAAAGACAGCGGAGCCCCAATGCTGGTCCCCATTTGAGCCCCCAAACTAGGTTGGAGGGGGTCAGTTTTCGATGGCCAAAGTATTACTCCGCAAGTATCTAGCCGCATCCAGGCTAGAATTCTTCTGATTCGACGTAAATCGGTCGAAACTAGCTGATAAATCCACCATAGAAGAATCTCCAGCAAACGAAGCAAGCCAAGACTTCGTAGTGGAGATAAAGTCGGGAAAGAGCTTCGAGAATCGATGGCATACAAAGGCCTTTGTTAGGGAGTTGCTGAATACGATCTGGTCATCGCAGACACTCAAGATACCCAGACTTTCATCGATGAGATCTCGAATGAATTCAGTAGAGAGCTCTTCCACCATGGGGAGTAGACGTGGTATATCTTTTGAGAATGATAAGCCTTCATGCACCATCACCCATGCTATAGTTTTACAAAGAACATCGCGATGTACCGATGTTTGATTAATTCGCCGCATTTTACTGTCATGTCGGTGGTAGGCCGATTCAGGGATTTCCAGAATAGCGGATGTAAGCTTTTGAGGTTTACGTATAGACAGGGCTGCCTCGATTTGACTTGCAAGTAGTTGGAAGCTAGACCAACAATCCTGTTAGTTTGTGGGGTTAACGATAAACACATTGTCCAAAGCCGTTATTAGGGATGAATATCGTTTTTGTTGCAAAATTCGGAACTTCACACTCTACCGACGCGTAGTGTCCTTTATGCCAAGTTCCGGGTTGTAGAAGGGACCCTGTAAATGGCCAGTTACAGCGATGAGGAACCGGAGGACATCGGCAGTCCTATGGTGATCGCATACATCTTGTAGCCGGTTGGGTGGAATGAGGCGAGTCCAAGAATATCGACGAGCCGTACGATAAAGGGCGTTGATGGAATTTTTTAGTTTTGGAGTGAAATCCCCGCCCATATCCAGGAGCTCCTTGGCTAAATTCTCGATCCGGGCTTTCTTCTCCTCGATATAGTGTTTCGTTTGTTCACAATCCCTCCTGCTGGATACTAGACTAACCGCCAACTCGCCTATTTTGATGACTGTGGCGGCCGCAGCTAGGGAACCGCTCAATGGATCAATTGCCACCATAGTGTAAATTATTGAATGATGGTAAGTTGTGCCCAGAAGGTTGACTATTTCAGTGTTGTGGATGCGGTGAAATGTAGATTAGAACGATATATGCCAGGAGGCTTCAATTGCGTAAATAGGTCTGGAGTATTGAGTAACTGGATCAGGTAACCTACCAGCCGGACAGCAGTCCCATTAAATTTCAAAACAAGCCTTCATATAAGGAGTGATCGTTAGGCCCCAAGAAATACACATTGTGTTGGACTTTCGGCCCAACCGCACACATTCTGGAGCCAATCTTTCAAAATATCCCCGCCTTTAGGCTTTCTACCACAAATACGCCTTTTCGGCTATTCCTGCGCATGCATGCATTCATCTAGAAAAACCCTCCAGCTCTCGGTGACCCGTATTTTTGAATCAAACCGGCATAACCTACAACCGAAAATGAAAGAGAGCATGCAAAGAGACACAAATGTACTGATGTTCCGAGGTAAATTTGAGATATAACACGCAACGTGGGCCGTCACAGTCAGCAGATACCATTAGAACCATTTCCGTTGTAAGTTCCAATACAATGAAATGAAAGGCCTAGATAACGTATACCATGTTGTATTCAAAACCTAAATCCTTCTTTTGAACTGGGGCACTTTTCATTACGGGGCTCTTCCTGGAAATGCTGTCTCGCCAATCTCAAAACAGATGCGGTGCCAAAGTACAAGAATAAAGGCTACAAATGACTGTCTTACAGAAGCGAGCACAATCACTGGGTTCCATAAGAATAATGTTAGGTTTAAGCTCTACTGAAGATAAATATAAATCACAGCCTAGGCATACCGAGTTTTATCAAAACCCTGGATCCTACTGCTCAATTTGGCAACTTGTTAAACATATGGACATGGGTGTTGAGCTTGATGACGTCACCAAGATCTCCATATGTATGAGATCACGTGACGAGCTGTGAAGGATCATGTGACGAGATATGTCCCCGTCATCGTAATGGTGGAATTTCCTGCTGGGTTTCTCTCTTCTCCGGCTGCTACTTGGATAATTCATTATATACTCAACAAGTGAACACAGATACCGGAATCAATACAACCCTCATCAACCAATATACTCGCTGTTGCGACTATCGCCATCTCCCCAGTTTCGCACAATTCATCATTCCGCGGCTCCCTTGCAATGTTACCCCAAGCACTAGAATAGTACCGTTGGGCTGGAAACAATCAGTAGGAAAAGGAGACAAGCCTTTCTTAACTTCACGTAGGACTGGACGACGTGGTATCCCAAAATATACTTAGTAAACGGCAAACACGTACGCAGAGAATCACGAATTGTGGACCCCCAATACATTTCGGTTAGCAGCCTTGAATTTGAAAGTCTCCGATAACAAGTGTCTGCCTACATCAAGCACATGTTCCGCATCAATTCACTAAGGTAGTTAACACTGGCCCTGAGGTATCAAGGGTGTGATGGGTCGTTATTTTGCCAATAGAATATCACAAGCCTATCAAGATCGCCTACTTGACACTGGAATAAGAGTAGATCAAGACGCAATGGAGCATAGTAGCAAAGAAAGCGGTGCTCTATCAATGGCAACTTGTGGTGTTTCTAATGTCCGGCTATACCTCCACATTGTTTTCTGAGTCAAAAGGATCAACCAGTATATATGACCTATGACTTGATTGCTCTGTGTTGGCAATTTACCCCGGCATCTTGACAAGCTCTTACGTGGTTAACAAGAGCATGAAGAAACCATTTAAGTGTGAAATATAGCGTGAATCCTAGCTCAAGTCTATGGAGGTCACCAAATTTCACTTTTTGGGCTCATTGGAGAGGCCCAAGGGTAAACACCTGTCAGCCTCTGCCCCGTCTAATGGCTACTCACTTAATGCTCACTTCCCAGTATATAGGGTTGCCAACGCGCGCACCCTATATAGTCCCTGTTAGAACATGTACCAATAACAAGACGAAAGGTTCCACTTCTTTTTGGCGCATTGGTATGCTGATGCCTCCCAGTCCGTCAACACCTTCTGGGTAACCACGTGAATCCTACCGAGGATTTTGCAGCTTACTGTCACTGTCATCTGTGCTGTCTCCTTCGCAGTTGTGAGGAGGCAATTGTAGTGCGGGGCTGATAACCAATAAGTGGGTCTTGTTGGTCAATGATGTTTATGTAGAGGTACCATATCTGTTGTACCCCTCTTCCTTAATGTATACAATACAAGTTATTGCTGGACTTTTGGGGGCATGCGACAACCACTGCGCTAAAAAGAGTGGGTCCTTTGGTTTTTGTAGGTAGGTGCTGTGATATCAGCGACTATAAGGAAGCAGCTCCAGGTGCTCAACCTCAATCCTGATTACCGTCAACCCTAACCGGGACTATCAGACAGGGTACAATCTAACATTTATCTGACATGTATTAGTTCTGCAAGTTCGGCTACAAGGGACTGTGATAAATAAGCATGAATCAATCAATTCTAGTGTTGTAACGCCAATCTGCCATGCTGATTCTGGTTTCCATTTCTATGGAACTATACATGACAGATAACCTATGTTGTATTCATTCAGCAAGAGGGGTATCGTGCGCATCGTACATCTGCATAAACTGTATCTAGTCACAGGACCCACTTATTCGCTGACAACTGCTCCACGACTGTCACCAAAAGTTAAAGATTCCGCCCGGAATACTAGAGTTCGTGAGGCCTATTTTTCACAGCCTCAAAGCCGTTGCAATGCAAGGCCCACATTCAAAAAGGCGTAACGATGATGGATCGCTTTACTACGACGGTAGTACTGGAATGAAACGTGTGAGCTTATGACGTAGGGAGCTTGCGGAATTGAACAGTGTATAAATAGTCCCCGGGATATCCGTAGAAACACACGGACCTTCAGATTTGTTCACCATTGTTGTGGCTATCTCTTTGCTCAGTATTGGCGACATTGATAAGCAACGCGAATAATACCATTTCTTAGCAACAATGGCTGCCCAGCCGCCACCACAAAATGACATGACAGGTTACAGTAGCCTTCATTCTGCTGAACCCACGCAAATGGCTGGATCAACACCAACAGATCAACACCAACAGATCAACATGGGGATCTTCACCAAGACCCTGGCCGTGACCATTGTGTAATAGGTACGTCGATCACGGTCATGTCGAAGTAATGTAGGAAGTACTAACTCCCGGTAAACTCCCACAGACCAAGGACATCGGCTTGATGGAGATGTTTCACCGCCGCATAACGTGCCTACAGAAACTCCGCATCCAGCTTCGGCCTCTTTGCAGTCAACATTTGATACTCGAACCGAGGACAGAGATTCCCCAGAGGGGAATGATCTGTCTGGAAATGATTCTCACTCTCACGGGTCTAGTTCATTGAATCATTTTGAGGCTCATATCGTTTCGACAGACATTTCCGGTGGTCCGTCTTGTACTCCAGGAAATGAAGATTCACAACAGACCTTGCGGGATGCAATCGAATCGCCTGGTCAACAGATAGGGCCGGCCCCAACTTCAGACATAGATGAGCACCTGGAACAAGAAACTGTTTCCAAAGGAGAAGATTTGTAAGTATTAGCCCCCGATTGGAGCCGCCAGTCTATCAACCAAGCCAAAATCCGCGATACTTCCGTGTTGTATTGGGTTTATGGTTTTGTATGCTGCGGCTCTAATCTATTACTATGCCAAACTGGATGGTGATACTGTACAGCAGCTGACATGTGCCGAATGTCTGTTATGTCATATGTTTGTGCTAACTTACGAAACCTCGACGAAGTAGTGAAACAAGTGATTTCTTTGGAAAATATGCAACCTACTATTCATCTAACGATGAATCAGCTGAAGAATCTGACGCTCATACAATCTCTTCTTTTTCAATGGATTACGACTCCGACCACTCGTCTTTCGACGAAGAGGATTGTGACACTCATGGTACGTCATTAAGGTTCCGCGGCCATATTGGGTACCATGGACAGCCCCGAAGACGCAGGAAACACCTTTCAAGGTTGACCAGCAAAGAAGTTGCAAAATCAGTCGAACCGCAAGATAATTCATCCGGCCGAGGACTTACTTCGGGGCTCTACTTAATCGATGAGCCCATGCAGACATCTGATTTGAGGAATAACCACGATGTTTTGAGGTACGTCTTTCCAGTGCTCTGTCGAGAGTTCCATTTTGTTGGCAAGACCAATAAACGCCGTATCTTAGGATAACGGGTAATACTTGTGGCATCATTGATCAATGCAAATCCATTGTTTCTCGATAAATGCTCCAAATTAGTGCGGCGAAAACATACCAGATTCTAACCTATCCAACATTCAAATAGACTAGATGATGGACTTTCACACATGGATAAGACATCAAACTCCCCATTTAGCACACAGGAACGCTCCAACCCCGACGATTCAAACGAAATCGAAGAGTCTGACCACATTGAGGATTATCCTTCTCCAACATCGCAGCATGAGCCCTCGTCTCCACCAAAGTCCGCTTTCAATTCCGAGGCAGTCACATCAGCACCGACCGGTGGTTCTCGCTACGATAGTTCTAGGCCAATGAACTTGAACTCGGTGGCCCTGGAATCTTCTGCTGCGGTAGGCGACCTAGGACGCGGGGTCGCAACAACATATACCCCTGTCAAAGTTATTCCGAAGCTGGATATCATTCTTGTGAAGGCCAGACGTAAACTCCGATCCATCTGGGGCAAACTTCAACGTGGAACATAGTTTGTTAATATTCTATTCCACATCTTTAATTTCCTAGACCATCTCAATCATGATTATGTGTAGCCACTGAAAGTAGTCCTGTATATCTGTACACATCTTCGAGATGAATAATGTTGTCATGTCGATAATTAATGACTATTTATCATTGAAACCAATGCATAAAGCCATATAACATTGCTATCAACCAGCAGCCCAGTTGGCATGATGTAAAGATATGATTGATACACATAATGTGACCGGATGTGACTATCCATAGTCTCTGAAGCCATGAGTTGCCGGGGGAATGTATGTTGCTGGCGAGGCCTCTGTGAAAGGTCGAAAGGCCGTGAACTACAACAACCATCCGTCGGTAGATATGGATACTGCTCAAGCAGCATGACGCACAGATGTACGATTGAGGCGGAATATCAGATTCAGGATTTCACACACTGTACCACATGGGTTCTCCAGCGACAACCTCCCACGCAAACTCTAGGTCGCAAGGGCTCGAATTTTCTGCACGCTTCCCGATAGATTCAGACTTCTTGTCATCATCTAAGTTGTGAGCAGTTGCATACTTACTATCCAGGCATGAAGCCAACATCGTTTCCCAGTAGGCCAAAGTGCTTTATCGTATTAACTCATGAGCAAAGGGTATTCCGGAAACGAATCAACAAAACGCCAGGAAAGAGAAGGGCCGCAAGCTCGTGCCAAAAAGAAGAACACGTGCACTGTCGAGTTGTAGTTCAAATTTGTGAAACATTGTCATGCTAGCCATGTGGTACAAATACCCCTGGGCCATTACCTCGACTCACACACTAAGTGGGTCTCTCTATGTCTCATGTGAACCGCTATACAGATACCTATCAAATTCATGTCTCTCCTTGGATTACATTGTCTTGTCTCCCTATGCAATATACTCCCTTACCATGTTAGTGGCAAAGGTTTCCTAGGTAGCCACGTGAATCCTGCATCGCATGTTGCATGCTACTATGACTGTTACTTGACCTGTTCTCTTGGCAGGTGTTACAAAAGAATAATGTACAGGTACCGTTCCAATACTGATGTTTACTAGTGTGGGGTATTAGACCCTAAGTATATCGCTCAGTCCCGAATAAAGCCTGTCGCCTAACAAATATCTGTGTTATTACTCTCGAGATAGCATCTTTAGGGTTTCGATATATCCTCCGGAGAGGCCTCAAAACAAACCCATCCCATCTGTTTTTGAAATAAGAAGATCCGATTATGAACAAGTCTTTCTCCCCTTCTGGTTTTTTCCAAGGCGAGATGTTACTATTTCACCCTCGTGAGACCAGACTCGTTTATAAGACGCGGCTCCACCATCATTCCAAGATTGTCAGTGCCTTAAAACAACAATATGCATCGTCTCAACAACGAGCGTTACTTGGAATCCCCTTTTCGCGAGCAAGTTTCTGGCGTCACGTCGGAAGTTTCAGAGTCCAATATACAGTTAATTTGTCGGTTTTTCTCCGACGGTCGTGTAGTGTCGCTGTCTTCCCGGGGAAGGGCAGGCTGCATTGGCGGTGACTAGTGCATAGTTTTGTTGATGGTAGTACGAGGTCAGGTTATATATTGGGGTCGCTATTTACTGTCTTTTGACTCTCTATTTCTATACATGCATCGATTTCATATGTTGACGGGCTGTGAAGCATCAGCATACCACTGCGCCAAAAAAGTGGAACCTTTGGGCTCGTTATTGGTGCATGTTCTAACAGGGACTATCTAGGGTGCGCGCGTTGGAAACCCTATATACTGAGAAGCAGAGCATCAAGTAAGTAACAATCAGGCAGGGCATAGGCTGACACAATATAGCAAAAACCGACTTTAAAGTAAAAAAGAAATTAAGTTTCTGGTAATATATTGGTTACTACTCCGATTGGCGCCGGCCCAGCCCCGGGACTAACCACTCGGGGTACTCCGGTTCGGAGGTATTTGTTTCCCAGCGCCGGTAAATCGGCCCAGCCTCTCATTCGCCGTTGTCAGGATTCGGATCAACGTAGGAGTTAACAGGATTACCGATTGAGATGGCGGGGCCGTCATGTATGACGGCCGAAATCCGTGACTCCACTTCGGTAACGGTTGAGTCCTGCCTCGAGTCCTGAGGAGCGTCCGATATCGCGATGGTATTAGGCAATGCGCACTCTGGGAAATCGGTATGGGTGTTATTGACGAGAATCGCGGGAGTGTAGGCCGGAGCCGGAGGAAAATTAGTAAAACCGGGGGAGGCTCAAGGAGAAGATTGCATAAAGACGCGGAACCACGGGGAGAGCCACCTCGATCGCAGACATTCCCGTAGCGCGGTTCTTAGTGGAGTCGAGTGTAACCTACACGGAGGGGATAACGGTGATCCAACGGCTGAGGTCGACGAGACCGTGGAATGTTAGCCGGATCATCGACTTGATGGTGTCGATGTACCGTTCGGTCTACCTGTCGGTCTGCTGGTGATACACCGAGGCCACTTTAAGGACTTCACTTGGATGGGCGGGGTTTAAGGCCTGAGCCGGAGGATCGGGAGCCGGGAGAGCATGAACCGGAGGAGCCTGGGGATGAGCATAGCCCGGAGGGGAGGCATGTGCCGAAGGATACAGGCTCAACGTAATCGCGCTTTAAGATTCTCCAGTGTGATTCTACAGTCGTGGTTGTCTTGAGCAACGTGATCTCATTGGGGTTGGCACACACAGACCACAAAGGCCATTGGTCCTTTTGATACCACTGGGAGAAAATATAGGCCCAAATCCGATGCCACCCATTGAAGGCACACAGAAGGTACATCTCTTGAGCGCACTCTATGTGTACCATTTTGGCATCTCCATACACACCAAATCTAGCCCGAGTTGGGTGCCTATGGTAATGCTTCTTGAACAGCTCCAGCAGTTGATACTTTTGTTTTCTCGTATTTGCCTCGACTGTCAAACGAGCTGGGCTCAAGTCCGCCTTGCTGTCTCTGCAGGAACACGAACTGTCTTTATGGGGTCCAGTGTAGTATTTCTCAAGGGACCCGACACAAATGTCGACTATGGGGAACAACTGTTGTGCCACCCAAGGGTTATACGAACGGAAAGTTGATGCTGTTTAGTAACTTGCCAGTCTATCACTGATAGCTTTGAGGGCATGCCAGAGACAGAGTTGGACAGCTTTGTCAGGGAAGCCTGCGTGAATAGCATTGATTTTAGCTTGATCTTTATCACACCCAAAGACGTCAGGATCAAGCCCTTTCTTCTTCAAGGCCTACAGAAACTAAATAAGAATGTCTATAACCGAACGTGGTTGACTATGTGGGGGTTTGCCAAGAACCAAATACGCCAAGGGAACGCCGGTACCACCAAGCTTTGACATTACAACGAACAACTCAGCGCCAACACTGTTAGTACCGTAAGTTGAATCCATGGAGGCTTCGACGCATCTGTGGGGGTGGTTCTTGGGATTTAGAAGGCATATAATGGACTCCTCAACGTAAATGGTGAACCCACGTATAGTATCTGGCTGGGGTTCACCCTTTTCATTTACCAGCGGGGGGAGTCTAGATCGTATGTCCTCAGGATCGTGGTTCAGGGTCCTCCTGATTTACTACTTGGACGATTCGTACGGATCTTTGGCCAACCTGTACTTGACTTCATGATACAGCTTCCGTCGATAATAAATCTGATGGAGAGTCAAGATGTTACCAGCTTTGAGGGTCGGGTTAGCCAACAGAGGATTGTAGATTTCATCTGGTCTATCATCCCGCGAGATCCGGTCATCTATTTCGTCAATGATTTCAAGGGGGAGTTCAATGTTTTAATATAGTGCATGCGGCAAGTGTTGAAAGTCGATACGAAGTCGGCAGCTGACGGGGTATAGAAATAAACACAACCCACTTGTGCACTCTTGGCGCTTCATCCGCTTGCCATCGATTTTGGGGTTCTTGGAGAACGCCCGCGCGTGGGCTTTGTCTTGGCAACAGTATTGCCGCATGTATACGTGTTCCTTCGTACAGACAGTCGTCGAACAGTAAAAGCGATAACCACTATTCTCCCAAATCATTCGCACAAGCGATTGCATCAAGAGAAACACAGACTCATGCCAGACGTGGGTTCCGGATTCTGTCTCCCATATCAAGGCATCTGGGAATTCAACAGGAAGCCTGGCGAGCTCAAACAAGTAGTCCAACTGGTGCTTGACTTTAGAGATGTTATTTTCTTCGTCGATTTTTTGAGGCACATCGTTCACCCATTTCTTAGCCTCCTCTCCGGAAGTGGTCCACGTCATCACAGTGGCGTTGTGCTCGCCTTCGAGGGGGCCCCAACAGGATTTCAGCAACTGGTTATTGTAATCAATCCCAAACCTATCCGTAGGATGAAAGCACGCGCATCTGGAACACCACGCATGTCCATCATTCCCCTCGCTTTCAGAGCTTCCGCTTGCCCTGACACTTAAGCTCTGTCAACATTGTGTGTTCGCGACACTTGGCTCGAGAAAGACTATTGCCATACTGGTCAAACTCCGTCAATGGCCTCATTGTGCCACAGTCTTTACAGTATTCAACTGGGGATGCGGCAAGGTCAATATGCCCGTTCTGTTGAACCTGCGGGAGACCGTTGAGTACTGCCCCATATTCAGTCTCGAGCACCGCCAAAACCTCTTTGATATCGTGAGGTTGCTCGATAGGGAACATCAACTCCTTCAGGTTCTAAGAATTCGCATACGTCAATACATTCACCAACGGTTTCGGGCACCATGAAGTCGGACATTCAAAAGAGCAAGACGGGTATCCATTTGAGAGGACTAAACGGCGAAATGGCAAAGAGGCCTAAGTATTAACAATGAATACACACATATGTACAGTGGCCAAAGTTTAGAATGAAAAAATATTTTGTGCATGGGTAAAAATAAACAATCTTCCCTTTTACATACCACCACCACCACAAACTTCAAAAATATGTCAACGACTACACCTTCTTCTAAAAAAAAATATGGATGACATACTACTCCTAAGCGGATTAGTAGAGTTGTTTTCCTCTGGCGGGCAGGTCTGAAGGGCTCTACTATCTCTGAAACCGAGGGGGTTCCTCTATCTACTGTGTACCGGCTTCGCAAGAAATGTAAAGACAAATTTGAGGCTATCTCACTCAAACGCTCCTCACGCAACAAAATAATGTGTGATAGAGATAAGAGGCGGTTCATAAGAATTCTCAAAACCAACCCTTTCATCACATGGAAACAGATCCAGGAGGACATCAATAGGGAATATTCTATTCCCTTCCTAAGGAACGTGGCTAGCGAGAATGGGTTCAAGAGAAGGACAGCCTTAAGGAGGCCTAAATTAACTGCTAAGCATGCTCAAAAGCGACTGGATTTTGCAAGGAGGTTCATAAATATGGGGTAAGAGTTCTGGAAGTCAGTCATCTTTACAGATGAGTCCGCTGTAGACCGGGGTGTCCGCCCCGGTCCGGTCCGGGTCTGGGTTCCAAAAGGTCAGTCTTTTTAAACAGTGATATCTCCACCAAATCTAACTCAAATCAGGCACTTCTAGGCTTGATAAGAAGCTGGTTCAAATGTTTCCTAGGAGCCATATCCAGAGTACTATGATTTGGGGGGAGTAGGCTTTTATTTGAAGACAACTATAGTCTTTGTAAAAGACTATATTCTTGAGGGAAGGAGAGGTTTGACAGGCCAGGGTTATGTTAACCTCCTATCTGATGGACTTCCACAGTATCTAGGGACCCATCCTATCTTCTAGCAAGATAATGCTCCTATCCATAGAGCTGATATTGCTAAACAGTGGTTTGAATCCCAGGATCTAGAGATGATTGACTGGCCTGCCTTTAGCCCTGATTTGAACCCTATATAAAATGTCTGGAGTTTACTCAAAAAGGGAATTATTGATAACAATCCAGATATCAGTCAATGGAGGAAGACTGAAAACAATAATTTGCGTTTTAGAGCAATTGTTGAAGAAGAATGGCTCAAAATAGAGCAAGAAGTCATTAACTATATTGTCATGTCAATGCCGAGGAGGCTACAAACTATAATTGATTCTGGTGGCTGGCATACAAGGTACTAGATATATTTTGGTATACTATTCCATGGGCAATTCAAATCTCTTTCTATTATATATTTTTTTATGTTTTTAACATTTTTTTTGATTTTATAATAAAGGTTTTATCATGGAATGTTAAACGGTACTTACAAAAATGAGAATTACCCAAAATGAAAATCCTCATTCTAACTTCTTGTGACTGTACAGTGTTTCAATCTAGCAAGGGGATACATACATTAATGTTGTTTAAAAGGTATTTGGGCTATAAAGATTCGATTCAATCGGTTGATTCAGGTGGTTGCGACCGTAAAATAGGCAAAAAGCTCACGTCGCGAGTTGTAATATTGTGCTAGCGTAACGTATCATAAGTATTGCGACAGCAAGAGTTGTAAATATCTGATTAATTCAATGATCTTGACATAAAAGACAATTATGTGCGTTTTTTTTGATAAAAAATGTACGAGCCCGGGTGTGCTTCCGTTAGGGTTGGGAAACCCGCGCACGTGATGACCGGCTTTTTTTTTCTGTCCATTGTCGTGGGTTCTATGGAGATTCTTGCGACGTCATCAAGCTCAACACCCATGTCCATACATTTAACAAAGGGACAAATCAAATAAAATAAAATCAAAAGCCCCCAGCCGTTCACCATGGTATCGCCGGCGCATTCGGCGTCTGACTCTTTCCAAGAGTCTATTTTAGCGTGGATGGAGGAGAACGTTTCAGGGTATAAAGTCACACAAGACAAAACCACCTGGACTCTGATACCCCGGGCAACGTCGGTGTGATAGTGGGCGCAAAATTCCCGGTTTAAATTTTGTGTTCAGTGTACGAATGCGCCTGAAAAGTACAAGGCACGGGATGAAGGATTCCAAGGAGAAAAGGAAAAACGGGTCACCTTGGACTTTTTGGGATGCCAAACGATGAAGTGTGGGAGAGTTTGTCTTAAATGGAAGGTTCATGCGTGTTGGATTTTGATGGTACTGGACCTTCCGAACTAGGCGGAGTGCAAGTAGACAAGGTAATTGTTCCAAGATACACAAGGATATTTACTGAGTTTCAGTGTGTTTAGAGGAATGAAAAGGCAGATTCAATGCTCAATCCATAAACTCCATCAACGCATTGTGTTCAGGCAAAAGTTGATGTCCCAGGTTATTCCATGGATAAGCTATGTGAGGTATATTGCGCGTCTCATCTAATGATAAGCAAATGCCTCTATCAACTCTAAGCTTTCATGTAGAAGCCTTTAACACAGTGTGTGCAGCCAAATTGCCCTCCGGTCTTAGAATATCGTGCCCATGGAAAATACAGGAAACTCTCATTCTGCCGTGTATTCTTGAGAACATACAATATTTTGGAAGAACCTTCACGAGAACAAATCCGAACATGCTTGAATGCCCCTAAAAACGCATCGCCATACGCCATCTAAAGTCGCAAATATGGGCCGACTTCAAATAGACAAATGTGACGACTATGGGGACGTGGTATTATGCTACGATGACGACACTGAGCCGGTAAGTTAATGTCTCTTATTCCAGCAAAAGACAACTGGAGACGCACAAAATCTAATAACGAACATAGGGACCTATCGAACCGTACTCCGATCAGGACAAACATGTATCCGAAAAGTCATGTCCAGATTACAACCGTCGAAACATCGAGAATTTGTCGCGACATGCCAACTAGTGTTCATTTTGCACTGATCTCATTCATCGTCAGACAGTTACTAAGGGCTGTAAAGCCTGTATATACGATTGTCGGAGTGAAGATGAGGACGAGATCTACGAGTATCAGAGTCAAGATCAGGTCAAGGTCTACGGAGAAACATGTTCGACATTCGATAGCAACGCTAGTGATGCATCAACTCTAGTATTTCCGTTGCAGCGCTGGTCGTATGATGACCTCGATGTTCAAAAGCTCGGCTCCACAGTTGCAGCGGAAACTGACACGACTGGGAGGCAGACATGGCAGAAAATCAGTATTCCACTGGATGACGTCAAGTTGGAGAAATTTGGGCTGAGCTCGGAATGTTCTTTATGCTGGGCACATGCACGCGAGATCGTTCAAAACATCCCGAAGTTGAAATCTGATAGTTCGGAAGTTGAATTAAAGACTTTGAGTTCTGAAGACCGTAGTCGTTCAAGACCCCTGCCCAGTAGAGGGCCGCCGAGTTACATGGTTACAATGAAGTTATCATTCATCCCGTACGAACAGGATGGATTTCGGCCAAGTCGGCCTTGTTCACATGTGTACAATATATACCTTGCTCCTACGCAAGATGGCCAGAGCGTTGACATCTTTGAAGAACAGCCAGATGATGTAGCCTGGATAGAACGGGCTCTCATGCAGAGATTTATGTTCTGCAATGTTCTTCAAAGATCAGTCGTAGGGCCGATTAACAGCATGACTCGTCACTCTCTCAACCTAGAAACACGAAATCGCACAAGTAAGTTCATCATGACCGTCTCGTCAACCGAATCTAACATATGAGCACAGTGTTCCCTCCATCCTTCCGACTAATAGATGTCAGAAAACGATGTGTTGTCAACATTGGCAATGCGTATCAGAAGTACTCCGCCATAAGCTACAGATGGGATTCATCTGATCCAAATATGCTCACAGCGACAATCCTGGATAAATTCCTACAACCCGGGTCTTTGTCACTCAACACTATGTCACAGACTTTGTTCGATTGCATGGGACTCGCCCGAAGTCTTCATATTCCATACATCTGGATAGACCGCTATTGCATCATGCAGGCAGATGAGAAGGAGAAAACCGAACAGATCCATGCTATGGGTGACATTTACTCACAATCATGGTTAACTATCATCTGCGCGCTATCTGACAGTATACATTAGGGTCTACCCGGTTGGTCACGGCCTTTCAGCCTCAGGGACTATGGCAGCAGATCCTTCAAAGGACCTGCCAATACATGGTCGATATGGAACATGTTTGACGATCTCTGTAGACCAGAATGGATGGAAAGGGGATGGACTATGCAAGAAGAACACCTTTCTCCACGCCAAATCTTCATCATAGACACGAAAATGGTGATCCAAGTGGGCTACCCAGCGAGGACATATCACTACTTAATAGACGGTCGTCTGCCAAAAAACAGTGGAGCACATGACTCTTATTTGGACCAACCGCTATCCACTATTTTTGAGCTGTATAGCGGCCGTTTGCTGTTTAATCCGAAGGACCGAATCAATGCCATTGCTGGTCTTCTGGAGACCTGCGGGATGGACCATGTGTACGGCATTAGTACCAAGGAGTTAGCACGAAATATCTGCTGGGTGCCAACTTCTAACGCCAACCTTTCTCAAAGTTGCTCGGCTTTTCCCACATGGTCATGGGCCCATTTTAATCGCATGATTTATTGGCCTCATCGTGGCTATAGAATTCTACCACGCATGTTCCGTGTGCTGTCGGGCAAGGACCTCCAAGATAAATCATTCTCAACACTCAAGAATATGGGATTATCCAAGACCATAGTTGAACAGTTCAATGAAAGGCACATCCTCGTTCGTACACGGGCAAGGAGGTTACGAGTTAATGAGACGTTTACACCGGATAATGACCACACCAAAAAACGAGCTAGTACGAAGTCCATCGTCCTGCATATGTATAGTGAGTTCAAGAGGCGGAAACTCTACCATTGGAGGAATTTCAAGCTTGTTGCAACCCCGTTTGCGTCGCCGTTTAATTGCAAAGATAGAAACATCATTCACGTCCATCGAATAGGATTCACTGACATGCGTACAACCTATCGAGAAATACCATTTTGGGACCCGCCAATTCCATGGCTCGCTTCTATTCGTCCAGTTTCTCTCCAGAGTCTGACCAAACTGAAGTCCTTTCGTCTGGGGCATTGTTCGATCTCGCGAAAACATCATCTGTTTTCGAGTGTTAGCTCCCTTCCCCGGCCCAAGCCTGGTACAGGAATGAGTAAACGGCGAAGCTTACTACAGATTAAGCCTCCACGCACCAAAAAAGAAAGACGCCTGGCACAAGATTTGCTGAAGAAACAAGAGCTAGCCCGGGCTGCTCGAATCTCACACCAAGCCGGGAAGCGAAAAAAACGACCCTATTTACGGTCCTTCTTGGGCAGAATTCCAGCTCATGAAACGACAGAGAAAGACAGCAGTAGGCATTGCAGACCGACGGCTACCGGCTTCGGGGCAAAACACCCAAATGGCCATTCCTTGGGGCGTGCAGTCGGTAATGCCGGCCCCCAAGCAACCTTCCATCAGCAACTTGGCCTTTCCCGTCGGCAAAAGGCCGCGCACCCAACGTAAATGGAGGCTGAGACGAAAGTTGGCACGACTACGGAGACAACAATCTGTCAAATCAGCATTCCTTTATCAAAGGCCCCCGTTTAGGCATCGCGGGTATTGCACGTTTATTATTCATTGAGGGGGCAGATTTGTGTCACAGAAGCTATTATGTTACCACGTTGAGGTGAAGTTTAAGTTTGCGCTGGGAAGGAACGGGTAGTACAGTTTCGAATTTCTGTAGTTGCAATGTATTAAAACATTCTAGGCCTGTGCAATACGTTGAAGTTAGATGGGGGCACCCCACATTATTTATATCTAAAGTCACTGTGGATATGCTTGTCTCATCTGACTTCTGGACCAGAGATACTATGGTTGACATCAAGCATGTACATGTGTATAAATCTGGGTGTTGGGCATTTGGATAGGAATTTAGGCCATCGTGATCCACTTTGGAGTTAAAATTGTTCACTCTACGTAGATGTCACTCGATCTCCCACATAGTCGTGCGTAATTGCCATTGTTTCCCCCAGATGGTTGATGGGGATAGAGGTTTTATGTTGGTAGATACACAGAGTAAAGACATACATCGGAATCAATATAATGAGCTTCAATCAATATACTTTATATTACGGCTATCGTCAACTGCATAGTTTTGACAAAGATATAGGTCAAGTAAAGCAATAGGGAGAACACACAAATCCGGGTCTCTCCTTCAATACATGTACATACTTGCAGTTCGAATTCTATGGATAAATCATCAAGAATTACCGAAACTCCCTATCTAGACGCTGGCTGTGGCGCGAGTAAGCCTGTAATTAGCGATATTATCTTGTTTACAGTGTCTTGCCCGGTGAACACTAGACAAGCACACCCTAATACATTTGTACAAACTGACGGACGGTGGTCCATAACCCTAAGGCTAGAACAAGTCTCGTACTAGGTATGTGTTCTTCTGGGGCCATTTTGGTCTTGGTAGGGGAGAATGTTCTAGGCTGTGAAGTCACACAACGTACGGCTAATTAGACTCTGATATCCCGGCTAAAGTCGGTGTGACGACGGGTGCAGACTGACCGGTTCACACTTTGTGTTTGGTGTAAGAATGAATATGAAATGTAGAAGGAACGGCGTGAAGGATTTTAAGGAGAAAAGGGAAAAGGGGTTGAATCCGGTTTTTTTGGGGTGCATGAAGATGAAGTGTGGAAGAGTTTATCTTAAATGGGAGGATCATGCGTGTTAGATTTTGATGGCAGCGTACCTTCCGAACCAGGCGGAGTTCAAGTAGACAAGGTAATTGTTTAACTTTGTTAGGTCTTGTAGTTGGTAAAGAAGGATAATTAATGAATTTGAGTGGACCTAGGGATAGCCCCCATCGACACATTGTGTTAAAGCTGAGATTGCCGCATAACATTATTCCCCGGCAGGGCAAACCGGGCGTATCATCTAATATACACAAATGTCCCCGTAAACTGTAAGCCATCACATATAAGGGTTCAAAAGAGTGCATGTAGCCAAATTGCCCCGCAGTCTTGGGATATCGCGCACATGCAAAATACAGGAATTGCTGACTCTGGCGTGTATTGTACAAAACATCAAACATCTTGAAAGAACACTCACAGCAATCCAATCCGGATATTTTGAAACGGCCCCGAAAACGCATCTCCAAACCAATCTCATAGTTAGAAATATGTGTCGACTAGACATAGACAGGATCAATGACGATAGCTACATCGTATTGTGCTACGCCGATGATACTAAGACGGTAAGTGAATCTGTCCCATTTCGACCAAAGACAACAGAAGACACATGAAATCTAAAGAAAGAAGATAGGACCGCTTCACAAAGTTCCCCGATAGGGACAAACATGTATCCGAAGAGTCTTGTCCAAGTAACAACCGCCGTTACATTGAGAATTTGTCTCGAAGAGCCAAATGGTGTCCGAATTGCACTGATCTTATTCGTTGTTACGCAGTTACCAAGGGCTGTTATAAATGTTTATCTGGTACTGAGCGGGTAGACGACACCGGGGTCAATTATAAACTAGTTTCGACATACGATAGCAAGACTATTTGGGGACCAACTCCAACAGATTCATCGCCGCGGTGGTCGTTTGATGACCCTGATGTGCAAAAACTCAGTTCCCCCGTCGCAACGAAAACTGAGGCGACTGCGGGGCAGACATGGCAGAAAATTAGCATTCCACTTGATGATATTAAGTTGGAAAAGTTCGGGTTGAACTCGGAATGTCATTTATGCTGGGCACATGCACGTAAGATCGTGCAGACAACCCCCAAGTTGACATCTCATAGTTCTGAGGTCGAATTAAGGGGTCTGACGTCTTCTATTTATATTCGTGGGAAATACACGCCTATCGAAGGACCGCTGAGATACTGTGTTACAATGTACACATCATTTACACAGTACGAGCATGGTGGAGTCCATCCACCACGGACATATCAATCTAAATACGATATATACCTTGCGCCTGCGCAGGACGGCTACAGCGTCGACGTCTTTGAGGAATGGCCACAGGATATAGCCAAGACAAAGAACGATCTCCGAATGCAATTTGTACAATTAGATGTCCCCAGAACAGCCTTCGCAGACCAGATAAATCGGATGACTCTACATTATTCTAGCCTGACAACACGCGCTTATTTAGGTGAGTTCAATTTACATGTCTTAGCAGCCGATTCTAACATGTCCGTCCAGAGTTCCCTCCATCCTTCAGGCTCATTGATGTCAGAAACCAATGTGTGGTCAAAATTGGCAATGCCTACCGCAAGTACTCCGCCGTAAGTTATAGATGGGATGCATCAGATCTTAATATGCTCACCCAGGATACCGAGAGTATATTCCAACAACCTGGATCGTTGTCCCGCAATACCATGTCACAGACTTTGTTTGATTGTATGGAGTTAGCTCGAAA